>JADILG010000195.1:0-31050 GCA_017591655.1 Thielaviopsis populi
GGGGGTAGGGGGGGGGGGGGGGGGGGGGGGGGGGGGGGGGGGGGGGGGGGGAGGGAGGAGGGAGGATAGAAGGTGAGAAGAGATAAAGAATGGGTACAATGGGCGGAAGACAATAATAAGATAAACAACACAAGCAGCCAGAGCTGTTAAGGTGATGCTGTATCTCGAAATGACCAAGTCAAGAAAGAAGCCAGGGCCCAATCCAGCAAGACAGGAAAAGGTTGAGGGTATTCGCAGGCAACCAAGCTAAGCAGTCATCTGATGACAAAGATGCGGCTGTTTGGCTATGACTAGGTTGTGGCCAGCTGGTAACCTGACGGAGGCAAAAGTGAACAAGAAAAGGATAGAAAAGGAAAAGTGGGAAGGGAGGGAAATAATAAGAGAAATCAACAAAGAAAATGGAAGAAGGGACAAGACAGAGGCCTCATGAAACGTGAGAGGGTGACGAGTTCGGGAAGCGCAAATCCAGGCAAGGAGATAAAGAGGCAGAGAAAAAGAGGCGATGCAAAGGCGAAGGCGAAGGCGCGCTAAGACGAGGTTTCTAGAATGTAAGCAGCTGGGCCGGGAGAAAAGAAAAGATAGAAGAAAAAAAGGGGGGTATTAAAAGGCAGCACAAGTAACAAAGGAGGTATAAGTGGCGATGAAAGAAGAACAAGAAGGAGTAAAAAGAAAAAATAAGAATCAACCAAGACGTCTGGCTGGCTGAGATGAGATACAGTGAGGCAGAAGACGTCTTAGAACAAGTCGGCTACCCAATTAAGGAAAAGGAAAACGGGAATAGACAGTGTAGCAGATGAATACAAGGCCAAAGTCCAAGCGTGGTCGAAGCTGAGCAAGGAAAAAGAAACCCGGGCAACGTGAAAGCAAAAGATCAAACGGCGTCAAGTGGTGAGAAGAGAAGAATAAACAGAAAGAAAACAAGAAAGTACCGGCCAAACTTGGCTGCAAGGTACGGTGTTGTTTGGAAGTGCGGTGTTGTTGTATTGAGTAATGCAATTCAGCACTTTTTTTTTCAAGCAGCGTGATTTCTCCAGGAGCCCTGAGATATTGACGCCCTGAAATGTAGAAGAAGAAAAAAAGGAAGATGAGAGAGAAGGGGGGGGAAGCGAGGGTAAAAATGGAGATGACAATGCGTTGATAGACGTTGCAGTACAGTGCTTTGATAAAAAAAGAAATAAAAAAGGGCCAAAGTGGCCAAATCAAGAAGCATAAAATAGCAGTGCTAGTTAGAGGAGGATGACTCTTACTCACCATGCAAAAAAGCAGCAAAGGAAAAAGAAGTCGGAAGAACGATGAATCAGACTTGGCGGATTGATGGAGTGTCGATGGGAGCAAGGCTGTGAGGCAGCTAGATAACGACGCTATGTTAGTGACTGTGATGGGATGACTCTCTTCCTCTCTTTTTTTTTCTTCTCTGTCGCGTGTGATTCTCCCTCTTTTTGTCCACGATTCAGAAACAATATCGTTAGGGGAGGGGGACGTCTAACACGGGCAGTGAGTGTCCTCTTGGCATGTTTGATGACAACTTGTTAGGCAGCTAACCGGAGGTGAGTCTCTTGATCACATTCTTCCGTTCCACTATGTATAGTACGTCGCAGTACAATAACTGGGAAGGGCTCCTGTTGTGCCTCTTCTCTTCGGCTTTTGCTAAGCAAGAGAGACCTGACGTTGTGTGCATCCATGTCTGCACAATGTGGATTCAGCATGCATGGGCAATTCTGAATTCCAGGGAAGTACACCACCACCACATGTAGGCGCAGCCCAAAGGAAACTCGGTTACAGGGGGTTTGGTTTGAACTTTTACATGTACGTAGCACTGGCTTCGTCCGTAACATGCAAATAAAATGACGCTTGTGAGGAGAAGCCTCTTTGGGAGGACAAGTAATCAAAACGACGACGATGATTAATCATACGCGTCAGGCATCACGAAAGCCTTGTTTTTGTCTCTCAGGCGGCCAGGCATTGTCCCTTGTCTACCTGCAGTCTTTCATCAACACTGTATTATGCCACTTTAGGCGTGCGGCGTGCGGCGTACAGTATGTGGTGTGAGACGCATTGGCGAATGGGTGCCACCAAGAAAAGAGCATCAGACACCTAAAAACAGGCTCAGCCGCATCCCAAGCACTGGCTCGTCTGATGGGCAATGCAAAGCTCTTTGCGATTGCACCTGCCTTTCCCTTGGCCTCTGTCTTTGCCACTGCTGGGCTTCCAGGGGGCGTGTGGAAGGCATGCATAAGCAAAAACAAAACAAAAATGACACAGCCCACTCAGTTCACTTGGATTCCACAAGCCAAGCAACGCAACAGCCATAACTTCTCAGCCCTTGAGACAGGCGCAAGCGCCAACGCGGACATTGGCACAGGCAACAGGAGGGCCATTGTAGTGGCAATGATTTTTAGGCAAATTACCAATTGGCTTGGTCATGCAGTGCTTGTGCTGTGCTGTGCTGTGCTTTCGCTGTACTGTGTGCTAGCTAGCCAGCTACTGTACTTGGTGTGGTGTCGGTCGCCGTGGCCGTAGATAGAGAGCCCGTGCCTAGTTGGTTTTTGCTTTGTTTTCAGCTGGCCAATAACGAATTGCAGATCTTTTCACTTGATAGAAGGCAATCTTGACGTCGTGTTTGTGTGTGGAGATGAACCAAACCAGCTGGGCTAGTTTAGCTAAGCAAGTTCTGCAGGAATTCATATCCAAACAAAATGTTTGGAGCAAATGACACAGGACAGCACAGCATGACATGACATAGCGTGAAGTGAGCGTCATGGAACGATGTCGAAGGAATAGTCAAGTCACGTTGATGATATCTGGACAAAAGTCTAGAGTCACCGGTTCACATGACGCACTAAGAGTCCACAATATCGTGAAGAAATAAATGGCCCAGGCTGGTCGACCGCTGTCACTTGCGAGCACCTTTTTGCCAGTGCCAGGAACATCTGAAATTGACCGACTGTTCCTGTTCTGTTCTGGGGACAAGTCTCCGGACAATGAACGGGAAAAAAGCGAGCATGGGAGTGGAGAAGGGATGGTGACAGATTCAGGCTTAGATTGTAAGGAATGACTCTTACCAAAAATGACTGATGACTTGCCCAGGGGGGGAGGGCTCGTGAGAAGAGGCCAGAATGTACGGACTTGCGCGAAAATGAGGATCAAGAAGAGGGCGATGAGGACAAGAGGCCTTGAGTGCGAGTGGCAACTTGATTATCGGTGGCCTCAAGTACAGCCGTGAAACAAGATATCAAACGACGACGCGTGATCTGAAAGGTGGTGGGTACAAATGGCGTCACAAAGTGCTTTAGGTCGACAAAGGGCTTTCCGGGTCGGAATATTGCACTGTATGAATCTTCGATTCGATGGCCAAGGCGAGGCGAGAAATAGATGAAGTCTCGAGTTATTCTTGTTCCGATTGTTCGAAAATACGATGATACGAAAAGTGGCGATGTCCCCGCGTGTCGTGAATATAGTTTCTCTGAAGGTTTGCAAGACAAGGGACATGAAAAGAAATGGACAAATACGTAGCGTGTGATTTTTAAACAAAATTCGTGAACAATTTCAAGAAGACAAAGCCCAGAATGTACTGTTTAGTTAGTATGAGATGCATATGGAATGAGGGGTAAGCTAGATGAGTAATAATCGGTCCAAGGCTATAGAGCAGTTAAGGACAGCACATCGAAAATGAACAATATACGTATACAATATTACACGCGTGCCTTCCCTTTTTTTTTAAACTAAGTCTATAAGAAAAGAAGCCAGCAGACTCACTTCGTGATAGATTTCCCGGTGTTTTCGCTGTCGGCAACTACTCCTGTTTACCGAGGCAGTTAAAGGATAACTAATAAGTGGGTATTTAGGTGAAAACGTCCGGTGGTCAGGGGCCCGGAGAACAGCTGAAAGCAGCTAAAGCCACCGAAGACGATTTTGATAAGGGGTCGAATGCAAAGAAGGTCAACTGAAACGACGTGGGTTATGGCCAGGGCCAAGCGAGGAGAGAATCTGCAAAGAGAAATAAAGAAATGAATGCAGCTGGTGTCAAACCGGCTGGTTGATGATGAGATGGCAAATCGTCAAAGAGAGTTTGATAGTGAGTGGTTGAGGTAGAAAAGGATAGCATATAAAACATTAAACAAAATAAATGCACAATAAAGGGAAAGTGATATGCGCTGGACAGCTTTACAATAGAAAGTCTGTGTTACAGATAAGGATGTGAGGGGATATCGTCACTTGCACGCATGCCTAGAATTGACTGACATTTGTT
This sequence comes from Thielaviopsis populi, assembly GCA_017591655.1. Classification (NCBI taxonomy): domain Eukaryota; kingdom Fungi; phylum Ascomycota; class Sordariomycetes; order Microascales; family Ceratocystidaceae; genus Thielaviopsis; species Thielaviopsis populi. The sequence goes on from JADILG010000195.1 coordinate 4,250, forward strand.
AGAACTCTTATAAACTCTTATATAGTCTAATTGCCTCTCTAGCCTCTCTGGCCTCTCTGGCCTCTCTGGCCTCTCTAGCCTCTCTAGCCTCTCTGGCCTCTCTGGCCTCTCTGGCCTCTCTGGCCTCTCTAGCCTCTCTGGCCTCTCTGGCCTCTCTGGCCTCTCTGGCCTCTCTAGCCTCTCTGGCCTCTCTAGCCTCTCTGGCCTCTCTGGCCTCTCTGGCCTCTCTGGCCTCTCTGGCCTCTCTAGCCTCTCTGGCCTCTCACTCTTGTGGACTCTACCCATGGTTTGCCCACTTTTTCTAAGCACCGACAAATCGCAGCTTCTTACTGGCCAAATATGCATCTAGTTACTTCTAGTATACTCAAAGCTGGGGTCTGTACCTGGGAAATGACTCCTTCTCTCTTGTCTCGTGCCTTTTTGGTACGGGAATACGACGGTCACAATGTGCATTTGCGTTTTTTTTGGCTAGTCAGCGCTGCCTGGCTCTAATCTGATAAGAGGCGTTGTTCAGGTCCATTTATTTTCTTATCGTTATCGATATTACTATCTTGTAGTACCCTTGTCTTTAGCCCTAACCCTGCTCAACTGGCTGAAAGCGACAACTTAAGCAAAGTATACTCATACGGATCATGAGCCTCGGGACACCCGGAGAATATTTGGGCTATATTTACCCGGGCTACCGGCATTTTCGGTATTATGCTTTTTTTCATTTTATATATTTCGCAGTGTCTGACGCGCTTTTTAGCCACTAGTCAACGGCCATCAACTGACTGCAGTCAGTATCGCCTGCATCTATACAAGATGCGCATGCTGATCAAGTCGAGACTCCAGTTCATTTGCACCGGCTTGGTGAGCCTTGAGTATTACTCATGGTTCTATCAATCATCATGAGGTGCCAAGCAGGGCTTATAAATTAACAACCTGAGCTGAGCCCAGTTTCAGCCGGCGTCTTGAACACACAAGAAAAGGCAAAAAAAAAAAAGAAGCCGTGTTGCAGAATGCACATGTACACAAGCCAGATGACATAGCATAGCCATGTCACTCTTGCAGACCGACCCGGCCTCAAAGCCATGGAAGCGCACGCTTTGTTCGGGCACTAAATATACTAGCGATTTGAAGAATACAGGTGGCACATGGGAGCCTAGTGTGATTTCCTAGGGCTACCACTTACCATCATTAACCCTAACGTTTAACAGGATGCAGATCGTTCGTGTTGCATCCCTTGAAGTGTAAATGGCTCACAAGATACAACCAATGGAAATGAGTGGCTTGAAATCCGTGATTCAGGAAAAGACAGCCTGTTTTTTCTTTTCTTTTCTTTTCTTTTTTTTTTCTTTTTGTATGCTTTTCCTTTTGTCATCATTTTTATTTTATTTTTTAGGCTCTCAGAAACAAAATCCGTTTTCATAACACAAGTTTCGAAAAGTACTGAAGCAGGGCGAGAAAGTCCACGTAAAATGGATTCGTGCTATGAGATGCCTGAGACGTCGGGCGATACAGCAGAACCTTCATGTCGCGTTTGTGTGAGTGTGTGAGTGTGTGAGTGTGTGAGTGTGTGAGTGTGTGAGTGTGTGAGTGTGTGAGTGTGTGAGTGTGTGAGTGTGAGTGGATATGTCCGTGAATGTGGCGTATGAATATCGGCTCCGAGTAGAGTGTATCAGAACCCTAATTGAAATCCGAGGTCAATGTGTCCCAAGCACCGCACTGTAAACATCGACATAGTAACATCTTCGTCCGTAAGTGACCTCCTCTGACCGCCAATGATCAGATGGACGTGCATGTGAAGGTGGATTCTCGTCACCACACACTCTGTACATCGCATGCATGTATATGTGACGCCAGAGAAGCGAAGAAACCCCGCGAAGAAACCTCGGGAAGAAAGCGCTGACACTCTCCTAACCTAACAAGCCCAGCCCAACCAAAGCAGGCAAAAGAAGCGCTGCTAATTAGGCAGCATATCACATGGGAAGATCCACACATATCAGACCTTGACTCTTTGACATTTATCAGGTAGCAAACCATGCCACTCCACTCACTGCGCGCCCAGAAGAAACGCAATAATCCCAAGGCGTCGTGTCTGGTTCGAGCTTGGACCAACATGGCCAGCTGCCCAGATGATGTCGTCCGCCAATAAGCATCCCACATGTCCTATTACATTGCAGTATAGTGTCTCTCCCCTTCGCCTCATTCGCGTGGTTCAAATATAGTCTTGTAGCTCGTGATATGTTTTCTTTTGCTTCCTTCCAACATCCACCCATCCCCCTCCCCCTCCTCGTTTTAGCTTCGTTTTTAGCTGCATCTTTCACCTTGAGGCCACCCAGTCAACCTCGCCTGCCTTGAAACTCCTGTCCACCCCAGGGAAGAAGATATATCCGCGCTATCCATCGTTGGATGATGGGCGAGCAACACCCAGAATGTATGGAACTATGGACCAGGTGGTATCACGGTTCGTGTGACATGGTAGCAGGTGATACGGGTAAAGACATACGTATAGGTATACATGTGCACACACGCGCATATTCGCCAGCCTCTAATGCCAGAAAGTGCAAAGACAACAGAGTGTCGTCGACACTCGGGTAATATTTTGATCTAGGAGAGAAGAACCCCATGTAATAGCTATGAATTTAATGTATCCTAGGAAGGGCAAGACAGGCTTGTGAACTAATAAGCCATGGATATGGAAATGGACCAGAGAAAAAAAAAGCAAGGCACCAGCACGAGAAGCCATTCAGCCGGAAAGTCAACCTTTACGACGCCATGTAGGTGCTGGCATCAATACCATTGGCAGGGTACTCGGGCAGAGCGACCTCAAAACGCTTCTCAATGGCCTTCAGAACCTCGCGGTCTTCTTCAGAGCTGACAAACGAAATGGCCAGACCCTTGGTACCAAAACGGCCAGCACGACCAACACGATGCAGGTACGAGTCGGCATCGGCAGGAAGATCGTAGTTGATAGCGAGGTTAATGCGCTCGATATCAATACCACGGCCAAAAACGTCAGTGGCAACGCAGATACGCTTCTTGAAGTCCTTGAACTCCTTGTAACGGCGGATACTATACATGGAATTAGAACCGAGATTATAAACTGATTGGACAGGATCTCAAATGACTTACCGTTCCTCCTGGCTGATGCCAGAGTGCACAGCAATGGACGGGAAGTTACACTCGCGCAGCAGCTTGTCCAGCTGTGTGCAGCGAGCGGTGCTCTTGACGAAGATAATGACCTGGTTGAACTGGAGATCATCCAGAAGCTGGTTGAGCTTGCGGTTCTTCTCACGCTCCTCCAGGGCCAGGTAGTATTGCTGCAGACCGTGCAGAGTGAGCTTGGTGTCTTCATCAACGTAGTGCTCGGTGGGGTTCTGCATGAACTTGCGGCAGATGGGCTTGACGTCTTCGGACAGGGTGGCCGAGAACATCATAACCTGCTTCTGCTGCGGCGTAGCACGGAAGATTTCCTGGACATCACGGCGCATATCTGCTGCTGTGTTAGTATATGGAAATGACCTACGGAAAGCATAAACGAGATGAACCTACCAATCTGATCAAGCATCTTGTCGCACTCGTCGAGAACAAACATGCGGACACTGCCCAGACGCAGGACCTTGTCACGAACCAGAGCGTTCAGACGACCAGGGGTACCGACAATAATATGGGGGCAGGTGTCCTTGTTCTTGATGAGCTCAATGTCCTTGGTGATGGAAACACCACCGTAGAAGACGCCGGTGCGGATATCGGGGAGGTACTTGGAGAAACGGTTGTACTCGTTGCGAATCTGGAAAGCCAGCTCACGAGTGTGGCACATGATGAGGACGGAGACCTCGCCATCAACAGGCTCAAGACGCTGGAGGGTAGCAAGGGTGAAGACAGCAGTCTTACCAAGACCCGACTTGGCCTGGCAGATAATGTCACCACCCAGAAGGGCCTGGGGGATGCAGGTCTGCTGGACTGTACGTGTGGAAGAAAAATGATGTTAGAGTTTGGATTCCACAGGACTAATATGCGAGATAGAAACGTTGAATCAAAAGTAACGGAGGCATGGAGAGCGGAGGGAGAAAAGTCGACAATGAGGGCAAAATCGTATGTCAAGTTCGAAGAAGAAGAAGAAGAAGAAGAAGAATACAAGAGGCGCTGATAGTGATGGAATCGTTCAATACACTGCGAACCATGTGTGAATTGAAGAAAACTGCGAGTGATTGATAGTTTGTGTTGTCGAAAAGCTTGGAGGCTTCTTGATCACTCAATACGAACTGCACTCCACAGCTTAGATTTGGAGATCAAGCCATTCGTCATCAGCCCTATACAGAGCTCATCGAGTGTCAATTCAAATGACGCCGTTGAGGATGAATGGGATAGAGCAACCAACCATGTGCCAATTCTTCAATTGGTCACTGGATTGAGGCTCTTCCATAGTTAACAGCAAAGACAAGACTGTAAAGTATCACCTTCAGGGGCCAAGTCATTGAACTGCTATGGCCACTGCCAACGCTCATTCTCAGGTGCGCATGGTCAGTGGCAGTATGAAGCCACGAGAGGAAGACTGTAGTGCATCCCTTTCAGAACGCGAACCAGTCTGCCAACTCAGTGTTCTGGACGTCTCAACAAGAGACAGAACCCAGGATTATAAACCAATGGGAGCGTAATGCTGACCATTTGAGTTTCAATCTTGACCACATCCATGTGGATACGTTGCCCGAGTCGGTATGAGGTTTACATCAGGTCCTGGAGATGTATTTCAATCCTCAATGCAGATGCCAATCAAGACCCGTACCAGACTCGACGCGTAAAAGATGTAGCCAATACAAAAACAAAGGCACATGTAGAAATCGGGCATTATCGATTCCCTAGACACCAGCAACGGCGGTGGGATTGGTGGCAATGGCCATTGGCCAATGACGATTGGTCTCGCTTCTCTTTGATCTTCTTCTTCTTCTTCGTATGCTGGGGATTGCAAGAAATACGTGTGGGTTGGAAGTGGTGCATGCTTGAAATAAGGCAATTAGAAGTGTAACTGACCCTCGGAAGGATGTTCGAAACCGCAGTCGGCGATGGCGCGCAGAAGTTCCGTCTTCAGGAAGAAGTCACGGAAACCAGTAGAGTGAATACCGACGTAGGAGCCCTTCTTGTCGACAGGCTCGGCACCAGCAGTCTCCTTCTTGGTGGCGGTGGCGGAGGCCGAGGTCTCCTTGTTGGTGATGACCTCGTCATCAGAGTAGTCGATGAGATCCTCTTCGGCAGACATTATGATGGTTGATTAAGTTAGACGGCGGGGGAAGAAGGAAAGGGTGCGATTGAGTCGAGATGGTTATGTCGCGATAATAAGACGATAGAAGTTGTGTTCTGTCGTCGAAGCCGGAGGCAGCTCTGAAAGGGGTGGCAAGGAAGCAAAATTGAGAAGAGAGACACAAAGAACAGATAAACTGGAGCTAGAAAAATGAAATCGAAGGAGAAATTCCTGGGAGCAAGAATTCCAGACAAGCGTGGGTCGTCTTGGTGATGGATAAATGGCTACACAACAAAAGACAACAACAAGGAGAGGAAAAGTTTGAAGCAAGAGGAAGAAAAAAAAAGATCAAGGGAAGGGGAAAAAAGACCAGGACTGAGAAATTGGTCTGAAAATGGACAACGAGGCTGACTTTTCAGCCTGCTCGATTGCTCGCTCGATAGAAATGGAAGGCGACAGAAGCTGCATATGCAGACGCGTGTGCTGTGGCCAATCAGGGCGCACATACGGCGCGAGGCGGTGTGTGATCTGCAGCTGGAGCTTGGCAGCTGGCAGACGCTGGAGGACAGCTGGCAGCTGCATGATGTGTTCGTTGTATCTCACCGGGTTGCTCACCGAGAAACTTCTTTGGCGGCGGCAGTGCCAACCTAGCCTATCTACACATTAACATCCAGCCCAATACTCGCTCATCCTACGCAGCGTCTATTTACACGCACGTCTGCGCATTTTCCTCATACAGATTACTACGTTAGATCTGGCTCGTCCACCTTAAACACGAAGAGTCGCCATGACTAGTCACCTGGACACACAGCCTGGGAGCCAAGCAGGTGAAAGCCGGCAGGCTCATACCTCACAGGCCAAATCCAGGGACGCCGAAGGTCACAGTGCAAAGAATCATGATCAACAAAAAAAGGCAAAGCCCCAAGGAAAACCCAAGGGGAAGCAGGGCGGCAGCCAAGCAGCCAAGCAATCTGTGCCGAATCGCCATGCCTATCAGCGCATGAACTACCTGTATCAAGCCGCCCAAGTCATGGTAGCCCAAAGGTTACGGACTCAAGGCGGTGCTCCCAGTCTTGATGCCAAACTAGAGACCACGGCTGCTGGTTATCAGAACACCGACAGCATCGCTGCCGATGCTACGCTCCACGCATTGGACAACTCAGCGCGGAGAATGAATAGCACGCTCCGTAACGTGGCGCAACGCATGCAGATCCGACTATCCACAGACATCAAGCGGAGTCTGTGTCGAGACTGCAACGCATCTTTACAGCCAGCTACCGGGAATTGTTTCTCCAAGATTAGCTCAAATGACACACTTCTCGAAGTATCATGTGCATCATGCCAACGCGTCAAGCGGTTTCCTCTCCAGGCCAGAAAGAAAAGGGATGTTGACGGCGCGGTAACAGATTCGGAGACAAGATCTTCGAGGGCGCACAAGCAAAGAGAGCGGCTTAGGAAGAGAAAGATTCGGATAAAAGAGAAGGCTGCGGTGGAACGGAAGGGTATCCTGGCCGCAGCTGTATAGAGTTTCTCAGCATATAGCGTTTCGTATTTCTTTGCAAGTTCTTAGCATCTCATGGTTGTATGTAGACACATAATCTCACAAGCCCGGAATGACTGCATTTGTTATGTATACTCGCACGCAACCCTTCTGTCACGCCATGCATGCCACGGACAAACCAATCTACTTTCTCTCGCGCCATGTCACGGCCAAACGAGTCTACTTTCTCGTTGCCGGTTATTGTTGTTGTTGTTGTACGGACTCTTCGCCGAGTACCTTGCTCGCTGCCATGAATCTAGAAGGGTACACATAGCATAGTTAGCCACAGTACTCGCGCCATGACAAGACATCCGACAAGTCTTCTTACAATCCACTGTGCCATGCTCCAAGGCCTCTCATGGCTTCCGCTTGAACGCTAGTCATGCGGAGCAGATTCTCAGTGTCGGCCAAGTTCGCAGAGAGCTGCGCAAGTTGGCCTTGGAGTGTTGCCTGGAGGGAACATATCGCGTCAGCTGTTTTGTCCGTGTCAAGAGTGACTTTGGCGTATGTTACCAATTGGCGCTGTTTGACCATGCCACCACCCATGACCATAGATGGCCGACTCATGTGTTGTCTAGAAGACATTGATAGAGAAGTCGAAAGTAGCACAGTGAGTCAGACGGTGATATCGCTGTCTGATGCGCAGAACTGAAGGGGAGGAGGGAGAGGCAGTACGATAGGAGGAGACCCGCCCTGCTTGTGTGACAAAGGTCGATCACGTGATACACACACACCTAAGTACCATACAAAGGCTTGGATACTGTAAAGGTATTTCAAGAAAAAACATCCCGCCCGGTTAGCTCAATCGGTAGAGCGTGAGACTCTTAATCTCAAGGTTGCGGGTTCGACCCCCGCATTGGGCTCAATTCCCAGTGCTCCAGCTTGGCTGGAAAGCTTTCGAACCTCCTCCGGGATAACTTTTTCATTGTGTATACGAGTTATTTTTTTGCTTTGGAGTGGCTGTGTGGCTCAATACGGTGCTAGCTAGGCGCATGTTACCGTGTGGCGACCACGTGTAAGACAATGCGCTATATGACGTCATACATATAATACAAAAGACGCCCCTGGTGATCTCAACCGACGGCCGAACCACGCGTCCAGCGGTTGTCGTGTTGCGTTATTTCAAGTCTGCACGCGTTTGTCTCGACGTCACATGTCACATCACAAAACACGCCCGGCCTTTTTTTTGTATCGTAATATACAGCGCAGTGAATTATAAGCATTACATAAAGAGAAAAGGGGTATTCTAACTTCCAAACATCATAACAAAAACAAAAAAACATCTTTCTTCTCTAAGCGCCAACATGAGTGACAGTGGCCTCCAGGGACCAGATATCAGCGGACAGGAAGGCGCTGCTCGCGTCGCCGCGCTCGTGCAGCAGCTCGACAGCGTCAATGGCGCCAGAGATGGGGTACACTCTGGTGGTCACGGCGGTTCTGTTGTTGGCGAAGATCTCGAGGGACGAGCGGTCGAAGAAGACGCGCAGATCCAGAGTCTCCCACGACTTGTCGGCAAACTGGAACAGAGTGTGGGGGGCAATCTCATCGACGGTGCGGACATCGGGCCAGTGCGTGGAGTTCTCGCGGTTGACGGTGATTTGCTCGTCGGCGGCCGAGAAGAAGATGGTGGTGTACTCGTCTGTAGAGAATCATGTTAGTGCGCTGTTCGTTGAGGCATGTCGGTTGGATGGAATGGAATCAGGATTGCTTACCATTGGCGTGGTGCAGGCGAATGCCGACGGGGGCGCTGGAGGGAGAAATGCGCGCGGAAACCTGCAGTTCCATGGACTCGTAGCGGCTGCACAGAGTCGTCTTGGTTCTGAGACCAGTGCCCTTCTTGTTCTTTTGCACAGCAATGTGTCTGGTGCGAAGGCCGCTCAGGCGGGGCTCGGGGTTACCGGCAAGACCGGAAACCTTGGATGAGGAGCCGTCGGAGCCGGGTGTAATCTCCAGCGAGGCAATATCAGAGAGGGGAGAAGCCAAGGCGCCGACGACGTTGTCCACAGACCACAGCTCGATGGTGCGGGGGATGGTGAGGATGCCGGCAAAGAACTGAGTAAGCAGGTAACGCTCGGGAAGATCCTCCTCAAACACCCAGCCCCAGTAGATGTAGCTCTTGCTGACGGGGTCGTAGAAGGAGTTGGCGGCATAAACCATGCCGTAGTCCAGCTGGCCACCGTTATCGTAGTTCATGCGCACCGAGTCGCCCTTCTTGACGAGGTCGCCGCGCATCCAGGTCTGGGCCTTGTCAACGCGCAGAATTCCCTGCTCGTCATGGCCTTCGACGCTGTCAACCTTGCCCTCAATGCCGCAGATGAGGAAGTCGCGGCGCAGAGAGTTGTCGGCGTTGGCGAGATCCACAAAGTTGCAGACCTCCCAGTTGGAGCCGAAGCTGCCGGTCCACTTGGGCGAAGGGTTGAAGTTCATGCTGAGGTCGACCAGGGGGCCTACATAGCGCCAGTTCTGCAGGGCATTGGCGTCAATCTCGTACAGCCAGGTGGTGGGCGTGGTGTCACGAACGCCACCAGAGATGATACCGTAGAGGTACTTGCCGGTCTCGCCGTTGTGGAGCAGCTTCTCGACGTTCTCCCACTTGGAGATGTAGGGATCACGCCAGCTGAGAAGATCGACGTCCTCAGGGCCAGACTCGATGATGATGTTGCCCGAGTAGCGTTGCCAGGTGACACCAGAGTCCTCGGAGAAGGCCAGGGCCACAGACTCGGCACCACGGTTGTAGGGGAATCTCCATGAGATGGGCTGGATATCAACAGCGGTGTAGGCAGCAGTGAGAGTGCCGTTGTTGACACCATCGATGTTCATGTTGACAACACCGCCGGTGAAGACACCGAGCTTGTCATAGGACGCCTCGGGGGAGATGCTGGTCTTGGAGTGAACCTCCCAGTTGATCATGTCCTTAGAGGTAGCAGCACCCCAGCTGACATCGTAGGTCCACTTGATGTCTTCGGGCACCCACTGGAAGCCAACGTGGTAGGTCTGCTTGTGCGAGTCATAGACGGGACCACAGGGGTCGTTCAACCAGCCCTTGCTAGGCATGACGTGCACATTGGGCCGGAAGTTGAGGCAGTCATTGCTCAGAGTGCTGTTAGACATGGCCATCTTGAGGCACTTCTTGTCGTCGTAAGCCACCGGGACGCGGGAGGACGGGATGACAAAGGAAGAGGCGGGAGCAGCTGCAATGGCCACAAGACAGAGGGCTCTTGAGACTGAAGTTTGGGCAACCATCTTGACTGCGTGTGGGATGGGATGGGATGGGATGGGTAAAAGGTAGAAAAGAAGAGAAGAGAGAAGAGAAGAGAAGGCCGGAGTGGAGAGGGTATAATTAAAGAAAAAGCTCAAAAAAGAAAAAAAGAAATATACAAAAAGTAGATTGTAGAAGCGAAGAAGAACCACCAGAGTAAACTCTACGGCGACTAGAAGTGCGTGGGATGGAGAGGAAAGGCAAGAGGGAAGAGTGAAGAGACGACGGCGATGATGAGATACTTATACCATGAGCTTATCCAGCCATCGTCATAGCTGTCGATGACATGACCGGCCATCATTCCCCTCCCCAGATTCCAGAATACAGTTTGTCATATTCCATCAAGGTGGCTACACTTTGGCCTCAAACCACTAATGGCAGCCAAAAATTAAAATAAAAATAACATAAAAACCGCTTCCTATAATATCGACGTCGACCAGCTCCCACAGGAACGATGATGGTAGGTGGGCGTGGACTCGAGCTTACCAAACAGGCAACTACTATTGTGCCAAGTCTCGCCAAGCAAAGTCACGTCGACCCACATCACCTGCTACTACCACCCCCGGGTGAGCACCAAAACAAGAAGCTACGATGAATTTTCGTCTCCATATTCTGACCACGACTGCCGAATTGGAGTTTTTCTGGGGTATGATCGCCTTTGCCGTGTCTGTGGACTTTTGGTCCCTAACCGGGGTATATATATATATTAATTATTTATTTACTCTGCTTTTTCCCCCTTTATTTTTCTGTACATTATTATTTGATTTTATTCTACACGATGGGATTAGTTGCGATCTAAAAGCCACCTGCAGAGAACAATTTATAGTTGGCCAGTGCTCATTCTAGACCTTGGGGACAATCAGATCACCCATTTTGGCTTAACTGCTGAGTTCACAGAGATGGGCTGCTGCTACATGCAAAGTCAGTTCATGTCACCCGAGACTCAACCCTAGACCTGTGGCTATATGGCAGGCTATATCAGACTGGCAAAGCCTCAAGCACTCTGCATACGGCAAGGGGGGGGAGTAATGTTAGCGGCTCTGCGAGTCACATGACAGCTCAGCGTTCTACCCTGGAAAACAAGCCAAAGAAAAGAAAAGAAAAGAAAAGGAAAAACGCGATCCCTCCAGTCCTACATGTCTTTTGTCTTTCTCTACTGCAACTTCATTCTACCACTGCGATGATGAACAAGCGGCGCACGGCTTCGTCAAATTAGCTCAGAATTTGATGACTGTCCGCAAAAGCCCACAAAATATGACGAAAGCACAGCGAGTCTTGAGAGAGAGAGAGAGGGGGGGGGGCCAATGCTAGGGAAGAACGTCCTCGACGCTATGCTCAGCTAGTGGCACTCGCCGGCATAGCACCGGGGAAGAAGACTGGGGTGTGTGTGGACAGGGGAGAGAAATCTTGAAAGGCATGTAGGAAGAGAGTGAGAGAGAGAGTTTGTGTGTGTGAGAGAAAGAGAAAGAAAGAGGGGGAGAAAAGGAGAAGGGGAAAATTAGAAAACAAGACCGGGGCTTAGACAGAGAGGCAAGCAAACTTGCTCCAACGCATGTCCAGAATATCCAGAAATATGGCCAGTAGTGAAACCTCTCGCCGTTCAAGCCACCGTCCCCGCCTCGCTTCGCTTCGCCGGTACACGCGATTCTCTGTGCCCCTCATACAACTCCACCATTAATCAGAGCATGCTATTAACTGATCGCCCAGCTTAAGTTTTGTCACGTCCATCCCGCTTTTTTTTCGAGAGAGAGAGAGTGTGTGTGAGAGAGAGAGAGTGAGAAGGCACAGCAGGAAAAGAAAGCCATGATACTTGGTTGCCGCTCCGAGTCTCTTCCTGGCTTCTGCTTGCGGAGTCTCACACATCCTGCGAGTGGCCCCAGCTTCCGTCTTGTGACCTTTGCTGGATTTTGGTCCTCCTGTTGCTCCCCGTGGCATCCCCCGGCTTCCCCAGAAAGCAAGGACAATATCTGGCCCAGACAGCTTTCTGAGGAATCGGGGGATTGTCCTACAAAACCCACCGTAATCGGCCCTTCTTGCTCTTATATGGGAGTCCGCCCACTGTGGCCAGCCTAGCGAGCCTTAACTGACACCTTGGGCCTAGGGTCTTGGGCCTTTGGATGAGCTGAGCTGCGCTGCTCCTGGGGCGGTTCTGGAGGAAAGATTTTTCTCATTGTTACTCCTGTCCTTGAGGCAGGTCGTTGGCGAATCTTTGTACATGGCCCGCCAGGCTTGCTTTTGGGGAGGAGAAAGCCCGGCAAAAGGGGAGGGAGGGAGGGAAAGGACTCAACATGAAGGCCATCTAGCTTGTCGTGAGAGGTGGACTAACCGCGGGTTGGCCTCAAGCATGGCTGGGAACGTTGCCTTGGGGGAGGGCCTTGATAGATCTGGGGAAGGGCTACGGTGCAAATGTACCGGCTGTTCTTAGTATATTACTTATACAAGCCACACAGCCACTCGATTGGAGAACAATTGTGAGTGGGCACAAAAGTGCCGTTGGCCAGCAAAGGAAAAGCCAGCAGCAGTGTGCATATGTCAGTGTCAAAAAAAGGACAGGAAAAAGAATATCATTGTTAGTGCCCAAACAGTAACTGGTTGAGGAAGACATGTCACAAGCCCTTGGCCAGCCCGGTCCCCGTGGTCTCCCCCCCTCAATGATGTCTCTCTTTTCATTGAACCTCATCCCCGTAGTTCTCAGCCACGGCCACTACATGAGTAAAAGTCTAAAAAGAACGAGAGAAAAAAGGGAGAAAATAGAAAAGAAAAAGTGAAGAAAAAATACAGAAAAAATACAGAAAAAAGTAAAGAAAAAAATAAAAGAGAAAACTTCTGGCTTCTCCAGGAGTTGCCGACCTATTGAGTCGGCCTACTAGTGAGTAGCTGGGCCCACTTCAATATACTCAGGTCCCGGCTCTTTTCGCCCTCTGTACCTCTACTTCCCGGTGTCTATTTCGTCTAATTCATTCGGCGTCCTTCTTCTTCTTTGGCAGGAATCGGAGCTCCTAGCTGCTTGTGAGCTAGAGTAGACTCGCTAGCTTGCTTGCTTGCTTGGCCAGTCCAAGGATGTCTCTCCTTCCTCTGCAAGTAACGGTCTACCCGGCCGGCTAGCCATGTCTTGGGCTTCCCCGTTCCGGTCGAGCTTCTAGAGACCAGGCAAGGGAGGGAGGGCCACGTGAGAGGCGGAGGTGAGGTGCGATACGAAAAAAAAAAAAAAAAAAAAAAAAAAAAAAAAAAAAAAAAAAGAAAAGAAAAGAGGAAAGCCATAGCTCTTGAAAGAGAAAAGGCAGGGAGACGAAGCCTATGTTGGCCAAGTGGAATATATGTCAGCATATAATTGTATTCGGTGTTGGACTCGGTGGCCTGCCTCACGTCATTGTCTCTCGATTTTTTCTTTTCTCTATTGCTATCACGTTGCTCTCGCTAAGCCCTCACTTCTCGGCTCATCAACTACAACAAAAAACCACTCGCAACTTGGAAACAGGGCCATCTGGATGACGGCCACAATGTCACCCTATACCCCACAATAAGGCATCTCTGGCACAGTGTCTGTCTCTCCTATAAAGGCGTGTTTCTATTCACAACAAGGCGTCGCTGGCCAGGCGTCTGTCTCCCCTATAGGCGTGTTTCTATTCGCGCACGGACACCCATTCAATGACAGCAGCAAATCTCAACCTCGCTGAAGCCCATGGCTAAGGCAGGGATCCTGCTTAAGCTCTATATATAGCGCGCGGGCCATCCTCGGGCAGTTGCGGCCAGTCAAGTGATTTTTAAGGTTTTATGTCGTCTCTCTTTCCTCCATGCCAGTCGCATTCTGACTTCTCCAAGCTGCCAAGTAAAATCGACTCGGTCTATTGTTCTTCCTATTGTCTTGTATCCTTGGCTACCCCAAGCGCTGCCCGGGTAGTCCGTCTGACTGGGTCGGAGAGCAAGAGAGAGAAAGAGAGAAAGAGGAGACAGAATATCAGATGTCATAAAGGGGGCGCCTTCTTGATTTTTTCAACCCAACTCCAATTGCAGTAGTCACGGGCCTGTGCCTGCCTGTGCCTGCGTCTAATACTTCCAAATTCAGAAGTAACACTCACATCTTGGAGCAGTTGAAACCACGATTTTCCGGGGCATACAGCCATCAGAGGCAAGAACCCTAATCTAATCCCCGCCTCGCCCCATGCCACGCCACACACCGGCTTTCTCATCTGATTTCCATATGTAGTTCTTTCTTTTTATGGCAGCAGGAAACAAGTGTAAATTTAGACCCTAATGTTTGCATCCGAGATTCGTTCATTTTCACCGGCTGGAAATAGACTGACATGCTATGTGCAAAATCCACCACCCGTTTCAGACCACCGGCATCAATGGATGGACCGGAAACCCATTGTCCACCAACGTGTGGAGTGTTGAGGAAAAAAAAGAAATCCCCTTTCAAACTAACCCCAATGTTCTCCAGAAAAGGAAGCACCGCACAGATTGTTCTTCTGCATGGAGAAAAGCCACGGGCCAATGTCGGTAGACTTGTGTACTGCCATATTTTTCAATTTCTTTATTGTGTATAATACTATTATCACTTTATCCGTGCATCGCTTCTGCAGTCGGTCAGTGCTATACGCACGAAGAGCATTCGGGGTGGATTTCCTGGTCTCACATCTGTGTTAGGTGAAACTCAGAAAACACTGGTCTTCCTGTGGTCTCACATATAGCCATGAAATAAATTCTTTGCTACACGCAGAGGACTCCGGATATAACACAGAACAAGTGGATTTCCTGTTATAACCCCGGGCTCTCCATGACAATTGTACACTTACGATTCTGTTGGTATTTTGCACGTGTTGTACAGGGTACCCGTCACCTTAAGGGTTATAAGCTGGCCAACGCTCAGAAGGCGCCAATAAACCAAGAAACTTCAAGATACAATCGTGAACATCGCCCAAGGGGTCAGGTGACGCTATTGTACCATGCTTCTTAAATGCCATCAGTTAACTTTATGTCAGTCGCCATGGGTGGCTCAGGTTTCAGGAGACAGAGAAAAGCAAAATATACACAAATTCATGCAGAGCCATGCAGAGCCATGTGCTACCCACCATCATGTCTGCCAGCCTATCAGCCTGCCCCAGTCCCCCTCAAAAGTAAGGACGAGGGAAAAGAACGAAACAATATGGGGGAGAGAAGAGAAGAGAAGAGAAAAAAAACACTTGAAAAACTACGCCAAAGAGCAAAAGTTCGGAAGCAAAAATAAACATAGTCCCACTGGGGATCGAACCCAGGACCTATCCCGAATCATTGCAAATTGCTGCATGTGAAGGGACCGTCATACCACTAGACCATAGGACTGATTGATACTTTGCAACCCGCATATCAGCGTACATACATCGTGACCAGAACCAAGGCGGATGACGGGGCTGCCTATTTCGGCAACAGACGGGTGCGAATCTAGCACCATCTGCACGAGCGATGTGGCATGTGGCGCCGAGAAAAGAAAAGCCAAATGGAAGGTTTTGGGATTGTTCCTAAACGCGGCTCATCTATTTTCTGAGTGAACCGAAATATACTATGGAAACAAGTGCCTAGAGTCTTTAGCTCATTGTTCTGCGCCACATCAGATGGATTCTCGTGAGAAGCTTTCATTAAATTCTGTAGCTCAGATATAGACGTAGGAAGAAACTCGAGAAAAAAAAAGCAAAAAGAAAAAGCAAAAAAAAGAGCGAAAAAGAGACCGGGAAAAAGTGGACAAAAAGAAAGCTCAGCTGCTCACAGAACTGTATGTTGTTGACCACGATGGGATTCGAACCCACAATCTTTTGATTCGTAGTCAAACGCCTTGCCATTGGGCCACGCGGCCAGTTGCTTGTGAAAAGAAGTCAAGTTATTCTAGTACATGTCGCTGGGCGCAAATATCGATAATTCCCAGACTCGCTGGCTGCTCCAACATCACGATACAAATGTACACACATGCATTTACAATAGTTACTTTAACCAAAAAAAAAGTGAACCAATGAGAGAAAAGCTTAATGTAACCGTAAACACCGCCCCAAAGCATGTAATTATAAAAAAAAAACAAAGACAAAGAAATCTGCAAAAAAAATAAATCCAACTATGCTCAAAGCCTTCAAAGACCCCAACAGCAAAATCGGTCTTATTTCTGCCTCCCTTGTGCTCACGATCTAATAGCAATAATAGGTAATGAAGGAAAAATGACGAACTAAACAAAGAGAACAAAGATTCGGTCGTATAAGAATGGAGGGAGAAAAGCGAATGGGAAAAAGAAATGTGTGCGATATTATCGAGGAAAGAGAAAAGAAGCAGTGTGCGATTAAAAACAAAGCAGATTATTGAAGGCGTGGCTAAATTTTGGTGTTGATCCGAGATATAGATTCGATCACTGTGTACGGAAAATATACAAATGGTCAGTCGGAAGTCGCTAAAAGAGTGTGTGGGCAATGATAATAAGAGTGAAGAGGAAAAGGGTCAAAACCAGAGGCAGGTTGACAAATCGTCGAAGGGCAGAGATGGGACGGTGATATCAGAGCGCACAAACATTTTGGGGTGATGGCCGATGGAAGTAGAAAAAGAATAATCAGGAGCAAAGTTCGGTATGGAAACCAAAAAAAAAAAAAAAAAAGGGGGGAAAAAAAAAAAAAAAAAAAAAGAAAAAGCCACGAAACGAATTACGATTGGAACGAGGGCAAGATTAGGGCTTGGGAACAACGCAAATAGAGAAAGAGCACGGCATGACGTGGCCAAAAGAAAAATCGCCAAGCTGTTGCGTATGTTCTTTCCTTTGCCAAGTGTCGTTGTTGGTGTTGTTGTTGTTGGTGTTGCAGTTATTGGTTGCTAGTGCGAGAAAAAAAACACGTCCACTTTCCCTGCCATGGCTTCCGTGAAAAGTGGGGCCGACGGACCAGCTTATTTCTTTGACGGCCGGCGTTGTGGGGGGTGGGGCTGTAGGGAAGCCCATTTCGGTATCATGTGACTGGGACGACCGCCCGAGAAGACATGCAATGAGGGTGTTCATTCACAAAGCTAAGCTATGATTGTTTGCGGTGGCATTTGATGGAGCAATGCCGTCCCGCGACTGTGTGACATGCAGACTCTAATGTGTTGTGGACTTGAGAGGGAGTGAACTGGAGACACCAGATATCAGCATATCAGAGACACACTGCACAGCACGCGTGAGAACAACTTGGGCCATGAGCATCAAGACAGGGAGCGATTGAAGACTTGGGGGGAGCAGAAGTAGAAGGGGTGTATCATTTTAAGAAAAAAAGCAGAACAAAGCGTCTGTTCCCAGCAAAAGCAAAAGCCAACATCGTGATAGCAAAAGTAGGGTAAGGCTGCCGACGCCATTCCACATGCAGTGTCGGGATGATATTGAGAATGCATGGCAGCCCCGCCTAGAAGAATCGCAAAACAAAAGAGACAGTGAAGGAAAAATACGTGAACCAAGCACGATCAAACAGCCAGCGGCGTACGGGGCAGAGCCCATCTCATCTCTTGCCGCGAGTGCGCTCCTTGAAGGTTTTGAAGACTATGCTAGACTTCTTGGACTTGCGCTTCTTGAGTATCCGCTTGCTGCTGGCAGAAACCGAGGTGCTGGTCTTGGTGGCGCCATCAACTTCCATGTCTGCGAGAAAAGGGTTAGCATAGTGCTGAGATGGCCTTGGGCGGCATGCGGTAGCTTTTTACCATCGGCCTTTTTGCTCTCGGTCTGCGCATCCTCGGCGGCGTCATCTAGTCGCGTGTTAGTAGCCATTTCAGTACAGAGGACAGGTGGAACCAGCCTACCCATCTTCACATCGACAACAGGCTTGGGAGCCTTGGCCAGCTCGAGCAACTTGGCCGAGAGGCGCTGGGTGCGAGCATCCTCGACGGGACCAAAAACCTTGCTCTTCAGCTTCTGGTTGTTGTTCTTGAGAGCGCTGGAGCGGGAGCTTCTAGCCATGTTGACGGTTTGTGGGGGCGCTTGTGTGGATGAAGAAAAGGGCAGCGGAGATCAAAACGGTGAACACTCAAGACGTCAAGATGTTGATGATGGCTTGCGACTTTACCCTGCGATTAGATTAAGCCTTGGAGAAAAAAAAAATCCGCTACGATGGCCAGGATAGGAAAGAGGTGTGGGGCTCTGCAGCTGATAAGCCTGTTGCTGCGCTGCGCCACACCAGCAAGCGTGGCGCACCCACTTGACGCCACAGACCAGGAGCAGGGTTTTTATTGCGACAGCAAACTGGCGCGACGCTGTTCTGCCATCGCCTGGTCGCATCAGAATTTTGCCGCCTGTCACCGCTTTCAGCCGTCTTGTCTTGATCAGTGACATCAATCTCGATCGTGCTTTGTCCTGCGTCGGGCTCCCACTTTTGCTGCAACCACGAAGCTGTGTGCACTTGCCGCCGCTCCGCCGCTCCGCCGTTCCGCCGTTCCGCCTCTCTGTCTCTCCGCCTCTCCGCCTCTCCGCCTCACCAACTGGCTTTCCTGTGCTCTCCATTGCCCGAATGTTCGGCCTGGCCCATCTCTGCCTTCTTTCCCAGCATCGTGTTTTCTCTTCAACCATTGATCGCGACAACCCGCCCACTGGACTCCTCGAAAACACGCCCCTTAGCCTGCCCGTCTGACGTCAGCTGTACCACCACGCCGAACCAGCGTCTTGTACGCCTGTCGCTCCTATACCTACTTACCTGCTGCTTTTCTGCGCATCGAGCTTGTCTGGTGTCTGGGGACCACCCCGCCTATACCCAGAGACAAAACTGCATCTGCTTTGCCCGGCTACAACTAACTGGCACACACGACCCTGTTCTGTCTTAATTTTTTTCTTGTGTTTCCGTGGCAAAACGCCAAACAGCAATACCTTCCTCCCCCCCCCCCCCCTCGTCTCTCTTTGCTTTTAGCCCGATAGCTTCCCTCGGCTATATCGTTTTGGCCTGCCATCGTGCACATATCATCAGACGCGCCCCCGTCCGACGGCAGTGTCTTTGCCCGGCTTGCCCTGCTTGCTCTGCTTGCTTTGTATGCGCCGGCGTCTATCCGTCCTGCTTCGCCCGAACCCCGAACCCCATCCCATAACCGCCGCTCTTTACTGGTATCTTGGGCGGGAAACCAAAGGCAAGGGACTTGGCTGGCTCGGCAACCAGTCTCCCGACTAGGCACTAGGCACCCAACGACGTGCTGGTGCAAGCAGCAACCACCCCCAAGGCGCCATCCCCCCCCCCCCCCCCCCCCCCCCCCAACCCCCCCCCCCCCCCCCCCCCCCGGGCCCCCCCTCCCCCCCCCCCCCCCCCCCCCCCCCCCTCCTCTCTACACCATCCGCTCCGTAGCCTCTCCCCCGCGGGCACTCATTCACAATGGCCTACATCGCACAACAGGATATAACGTCCCTGCTCAAGGTAGTGAATAGCAACGTTCTGCGCGTCAAACAGTTGTCGGCTATCTTGAGCAGCATTGGCCTCAGTAAGAACGGCGTCAAAGCCGAGCAGCAAAGACGGCTCTCTCAGTGTTAGTAGCAGTCCCCTTTGTTTCCGCCTGTCCTGATATGGAGGCCGAGCCAGTTCTAATCAACTCCCCGCCAAACAGTTATCCAGGATACCGTCAACAACACAAATGTAGCAGTCTTTTACCAAGTCATGACCGACATCTACACCTCCATAGGGCGACCAGTACCGATTCCCCCGGCAGCACCCGGCTTGTCGTGTATAGTTGACCCGCACGCCGTCAGACCCATCAACGCCTATAATGGGAGCACGCCGGGCGGATCTGTGACGTCGGTGGCCGACCGACAGTCATGGTCCATCGGCAGCGTACGAACACCGCCTGCTCGGACATCCATTGATGACCGTATGTTTGAAGAATCCCACAGCCGTACAGCAGCCCTGTACTACGGCCAGCCAGAGCCAGCTTTGGCAAAAACCCCGATATACAGCGTCAGCACCAGTACTGACTCAACACAGGTCTTGGCTTCAAACACAGCCCATTTTACAAGGTCCGGTCACAAATAGGCGCTGTTAAAACGTGCCCCTGTAAGAAGATGCTCCTGCTACTCCTCCTCCTCTTCTTCTTGTTCTCCTCTTGCTCCCCCTCCTTCTCCGGGCACCCCCTCCGCGTGCGGGTGTCATCTATGCACCGTACTAACAGCCTCTCGCCGCAGTGATGCCCTCTCAGAGAAATTCCGTTTACATCCACCTCAAGCCAGCCGATAATCCCGACCTCACAAGAATTCCCAACGACAAACAACTGCGAGTCTTTGTCTTCTGCAGCGACAGCTACAGTGTCAACCGTGACATTTCATTTCCCCAGCAGTCTCAGATCCGTGTCAACAACCGGGATCTGCGCTTAAATCTACGGGGAATTAAGAAGCGGCCTGGATCAACGCAGCCAGCTGACATCACCAAATATATTCGTCTCCAGTCGGATTTATGCGACACCATCGAGTTTACCTACGAACACACCTCGAAGGTATGTGAGCAGCGGAGGATTGGGTAGCTAGCTGGGTTGTTACCGGCTGCGGCTGCGACTGCGACTGCGACTGTTACTGTGGCAAAAACCATCATACACAAGGCTAACCACACTATGCTTGCCGTATTTCTCTTACACACACACACAGAACTTCTATCTCGTCTTGTACGTCTGTGAAATTGCGAACGTCGAAGATTTGGTCAGGGAAATATCCACTCGCTCCAAAATCACCAAAGCCTCCGTCATCCAAGAGTGTATGTATCCTATGTTGCTGCTCTCCACTCCAGTTCTTTGCCTAACTCCCTGTCATCTCCGCCCATAGTGACCAAGACCCTTGATGATCCTGATATCGAGGCTACCTCGCAGGTGCTTTCACTAAAGTGCCCCCTCTCCTACTCTCGCCTTCAGATGCCCTGTCGCGGCACTGCTTGCCGCCACATCCAATGCTTTGACGCCACGTCATACCTGCTCCTTCAGCAACAGGGCCCTACATGGCAATGTCCCATCTGCAACCGGTACACTCCCTATTCCCAAATGGCCATCGACCAATATGTACAAGAAATTTTGGAAACAACCGCCGCGTCTCTGGAGCAGGTGACTATTGAGCCAACAGGTGAATGGGGCGTGCCTACTCTCAAGCTGAACAACGGCAACAGCACTCCCGCCGACGCCACCAACAATTATGATGACCTTATTTTTGAAGGCGCCACGTCGCCACACCGCGACGTGTCCAACTCGTGCTCTGACGCGCCTCCCCAGCCAACGCCACCAGTTAACACCGATGGAAACTCGACCGGCGGAGCCGGCACGAAGCGTAAAGTCGTCATCGACCTAACCTTCTCCGATGACGAGGACGATGATGAGCCGCCCGTCAAGAGACAAGCCACTGTTTCATCCTTTAGCCCAGAAGCAGCAGGCGGCAGCTTTGCCCCGAACGCGGGTCTAATGAACATGGACACCGGCGTGCCTGCAAATATCGTTGATCTCAGCCACGATCCGGCCTCTTCATGGTATGGCTCGTACTCTCCACTATCAGAGCAGTACGCCCCCCAATCCGAGGAGTACTAAGCGATGGCCTGATAGGGCTCGTGTATTGTCTTGGTATTCCAGAACGTGACAGCAGATTCCTTCTCTGGACCAGCTTGCTCAACGGCCAATAGAATTGGTTGTATTGTATTGTTGTTGTTTTTTTCAGTGTCGGTTGATGTGTCTTTTTTTCTTTTCTTTTCTTTTCTTTTCTTTTCTCTTCTTTTCTCTTCTCTTCTCTTCTCTTCTCTTCTCTTCTCTTCTCTTGCCCTTTTTCTGCTCTTCTGTTCCCTTGCGCTCTTCTTTTTCTGCTTTTGATTTCCCACTTCGTCATGGCTAAGGAGCAGGTTGGATCGTGTGTTTCTCCCTGCCCTCAAGAATATCCTTTTTTGCGTACTTTGATTCTTGTATTTCTGGGTGTTTGTTCTTTTCTTTTTTGTCTATACCGCTACCGAATAGATTTTGTGCTTACTTGGGTATTAGATAAAGTGCTTAACTTGACAATCAATGCTGTTGTGCCCATTTGAATTCTGCGCAATTGACGGTTCATCGTTGTGTGATCCTGGCCTGTACCCTTAGGGTTTACTCGAGTGACACAAATATCTGGGGATAGCTTCACTCACCGCCTGCGTTTTCTGCCGGTACTCCTTCGTGTTTTCCAAGCTTCACTCCCCACACCATCACTAGACGGCGGCCACAGTTGCTGAAGCAGTGACAAATTAGCCACTTTGTTGAAACCTCTGCATCCCCGTGCCATCTCAATTCATTGTCCATTTTCTCTGCTTCCTGTTCGCATCTCCAACAGCCTGTGAATACCCCTCACTCAGCCTTGCGACGACGACGACGACGACGACACACATGCGAATGCGAAAGCGGCCCAAGAATATAACTCCGACTCCCACTACGTACTAGCGACAGCCTGCATCGCCACCACCAGCGCAGTGTGTAGAATACGATACGACGAAAATCACTTGAAGACAAATACAACCATTGCCCTGTACAGCTAAGCAGACTCTCTGCTCGTTTGTCCTTGGCTTGCAATCCCTGCACATCTCCTCTTCGAAGCTCGTCCTCCCCCATCCGACGACTGCCCACTACGACGAACCAGCGCCATATATATTTCTTCACCACACACGCACACACACACACACAGACTTAAAAGATTGCCGAAAAAAGAAATGTCGTTCCAAACCATCGCACAACCCCAGGCTATGAACCCGGACTCAGCCTACCTCGCTTCATCGTGTCTCGACTTCCTGCTCATTGAGCTGGTCCCGCTCGCCTTCCGCGTAACCAACGATCTGGAACCCGAGCCGTCCGCTGCAGACGCCGATGCAGTCTCGGTGCCATCTCTGGTTGTGCAATCAAGCGGCAGCGCAACAACAGGCGACGCTTCAGCAAGCTCAGGGCCAACGACAGCGACAGCGACAGCGACAGCGACAGCGATAGCGGGGCGGAGCACGGGCGCAGGCGCAGGCGCAGGCACGGGTACGGGCACGGGCACGGGCAGTAGTGCAAAGAAAATGGATGAAGATGAAGAGAAAGACGCCGTATTCTACCGGCTAGAGTCGCTGGGCTACCGTGTGGGACAGGGCCTTGTCGAGAGGTAAGCGGCATCATTTCCACAATAAGCATTGGCACGGACAGAGAGCACAGTGTGGCTAATCATGTACATTGCATTTCCAGATTCTCCAAAGACCGGCCTCGCTTCAACGATACACTGGACGTAATTAAGTTTCTCTGCAAGGACTTGTGGATGCTTGTGTTTCGGAAACAAATCGACAATCTCAAGACGAACCACAGAGTGAGTAACCTACCTTTGGCTGATGTCAAACAGCGACCGTCATTGCCACTCTCAACAAGTTGCCGCCGCCCCCTCTCATCCAATATCGCTTGTGTGTGTGTGTGTGTGTTTCCAAATAATATAGCTCCCCGCTGATGACAACCTTCTAGGGCGTGTACGTGCTGACAGACAATACTTTCCGTCCATTATCCCGCATGAGCGCCGAAGCTGGCGGCCAAGCTGTCCTGCGAGCCCAGCCGGTAAGTCATATCACTCTATGCTCCCTCCCTCCCGCTCCCCCCCTCCCACCAACCGGCAAAGCACGTCCACCACATGCTCAAATGCGCATTCTATGGGGCATTGGGGCATGGAGGGGGGTAGAGGGCGCCACACGCACTCCAGGAAAGGATCCTAAGTACGTACTAACGCTCCATGCTTTACCCCAGTTTCTTTGGTTTCCCTGTGGCATTGTACGTGGTGCTCTGGCGGCCATGGGCATTGACGCCACGGTCAGCGCCGACACCAGCGAGTTGCCGACGGCAATCTTCCAGGTGAAAACACTGACGACGAAGCAATAATAACGAACGATACTTGCTATCGAGTACTGATGGTACGTGACTGAATATTGATCGTCGCGTTGTGGTTGTTGTGGTGGTTGTTGTTGTTTTTTCTTTCTTTCTTCTCTGTTCTTTCTTCATTTTGTTTCACTTTTTGTTCAAGACATGCACGTGCAAAAAGGCCACGCACACAAGCTGTATGTTATTGTATTAAGCAAGGCTGGCTGGCGGTATCGTGTACTGTGTGACGCGACGTTTAAATTGCGAGCCCGCAGCTGTATTATGGACTCATTCTGTGCAGATTACTGCACGTGCGTCTGTATTCAGGTATTGTCTCGGGCATTCGGATATTTGTTGAGCAACACAGCCTGAGTTTGGTTGAGGCCGTAGCCATCGTTGAAGCAAGGCACAAAGCTCGGTGTTGCTGCTGTTTAGGCGTCGACAGAGATTCTCTCATATTTCTTTTAGAGCCTATACAATTTTGACCAAGATGGTATCAGCCCGTGTTCACACCAGTCATATAAAGTTCAAGTTACGCCCTGATGAGGCGATGGGTCATGAGTCAGTCTTGGGTGTATGAGTGAGGCTTTCTTTGGCAAATAATAGGTCTAGATGTTCCGCCTTTACCCACGCCAATGGAAAGAAAAATCAAGAAAACAAAATACCATCATCATAAAGGTATGCTCATCCTTGATCCCGATGCGCTTCCAGTGCCTCCCCCCCCCCTCCTTGCTACATAATCACTGAGCTATGCAGCTCAGCCTGCCGATTGCTGCTTTTCGTTGGGAGATTTATGCTGCAAGGGCAAGAAGAGGAATAGGTGTGATAGTGTAGAAAGGAGAAAAGGGAGTCACGTCAAGCCTCGTGGGATGTGCTGGCTCCAATGATGGTGATGATGTGCGCTGTGTTGCTGTATATAAAGGAACAAGAGATGTGTTGTGCTAGAAGGAGGGGGGAGGGGGAGAGAGGTATGAAGAGGGTATTCACTTTTGCTCTGCAGGCTTGTTGGCGAACACAACGCCCTTCTCAATGCTGCCCTTGAGTCCTTCAAGGCAGGCCTTCACCAGGAGGTCTTCCTTTGGGCTCAGGCTCGAAAGGATGTTGTGAGCCTTTTCGACACCATTAGGCTGTATAATGTGCTTGTGTTAGCCGTCATTATCCAAGACGAATATGATATAAAGCGGAGTGGAGATACAACATACGCCAAGTTCAACGGGAACAGAGAAGAAATCGCAGCCGGTCTGGCTGGCAATTTCAGCACCGCCGGGCACGCCAGGCAGGTAGACATAGGAAGGCTCGACGAGACCTTTCTCGCCGGCAGCAGCGCGGAGAACCTTTTCGGCAAAGCTGTTTGAGTGTTAGTATTTGTTGAAAGGGTATCAGTAACTCCAAGGTTCCCAAGGTTACATACCGGTAGCCAGCATAGGCCATGGACAGCGTAGCAGAGCCAGCGCCGTTCTTGGCCTTTACAACCTCGTCGCCACCAAACTGCACCCGGTTGACAAGAGCATCGTACTGGTCGTCGGGGATCGTGACCGAAGGAGTCACCTTGCTGAAAAGAGGAACAATGGTTTCGCCCGAGTGTCCACCAATCACGGGAACGGTCAAGTCAGACTTGGAAACTCCAGTAATCTCGGAAACAAAGGTCTCGGCACGGACAATGTCCAGGGTAGTGACACCAAACAAGCGCTTGGGGTCAAAGACGCCCTTGGCCTTGAGGGTCTCGGCAGAGATGGGAACAGTGGAGTTCACGGGGTTTGAAATGACCAGAATGAAAGCCTTGGGGGCGACCTCGGCGGCAGCAACAATGAGTCCCTTGACAATCCCAGCGTTGATGTTGAAGAGGTCATCACGGGTCATGCCAGGCTTGCCTAGAAAATGAAAATGATTGTCAGTAAGTCGGTGTCCTTAGAATTTGGTTTTTTTTTTTGCTGTCCGGTTTAGGAGTAACAATAAATCAAATTAATGATTGTTGGGAGAATATGCATGTGAGAAAAAGAAGATAAGGGAGAGAGGGAGAAAACAGCGATAATAATAATAAAAAAAGGCATCAATGCCTTCTCAACTCAAGCCCCATTTCGAAGAAATTTAGTTGGGGAGGAAGAGGAGCCAGGGAGCTAAGGCAAGAAAGACAACAAAACCAAGCGGATAGGGTAGCGATTGACTTACGAGGGATACCAGCGGGAATCACGATAATGTCGGCATCCTTGAAGGCGGTCTTGAGGCCGTCGTTCTCGGGGAGGTAGCCAGTCACAGTGGCCTTTGAGGAAATATGCGAGAGATCAGTGGCAACGCCAGGAGTATTGACGACATCGTACAGGGCAAGCTCGTCGACGAGGGGGGACAGCTTGAGTAGCAGCGACAGGGGCTGATGAGGAGCAAATAAAATGCATGGTCAGCAAGCTTTCTCCAACAACAACATCCGGCGGGGAGGGGAGGGGGAAGTTGAGAGTTTGAATGAGTAGGTGAGACACCACTCCGGAGAACCGGAGCTTCAGTTTGTGACATTGAAGGCTGGGCGAGGAATCTTACCTGGCCAATACCACCAGCAGCGCCAGCAACAACTGGACGTTGAGGAAACCGAGAAAGTTAGCAATAGGAAGCTTCATGGGCGAGCGAACAACCAGGCCCAAAGGGGTTTTTTTGGGTGTTTTTTTTTTGGCGGGGTGGGTTGGTGGACGCATGATGGATGGGCCAATGAATGAGCCAATAAATGAAAGTTTGTCTGGAGGACGGGCGTTGCAGCATGCGCCTACAATGCCCTTTGGCAGTGTGCCCCGACAAACAATGCTGGAGGGCAATATGACGACTTACCAGCCTTGACCATATTTGCGGTGTTGAAGTATTAAGTAAAGGGGTTTGTTGAGAGGGCTGTGACAAAGATGAGAAGATGACAAGATGAGAAGATGAGAAGATGAGAAGATGAGAAGATGAGAAGATGAGAAGATGAGAAGATGAGAAGATGAGAAGATGAGAAGATG
>JADILG010000196.1:0-32725 GCA_017591655.1 Thielaviopsis populi
TTTCTTTTTTTGACAAACCCCCCTCCCGCCCCCCCCCCCCCTATTGTCCCCCATCCCCCCCCCCCCCCCCCCCGCCCCGACATCTGCATATCCTCTGTTACACCAACCCATCCATCCATCTTCTCCCCCCTCCTCTCCTATCCAACTCTATCTTTTCCTCTTGTCCTCCATGCCACAACATCAATCCCGAGCTCAAAAGAAATAAATCCCACCATCTCTCTCACATCTCTCCGGCCTCCCACCCACCCCCCCCTTCAGTTCTGTCGTTTCTATTGGTCTCCACAAATTCACAAGTTCACAAGGGTTATCTCACTATAGGGTTGCCACATCCTAACATACCTCAAAAATCAAATGCAATGTGTGATATGATATTGAGTATGCCTATGAGTCGTAAATGTTATGTGTCGTTGTATAAGAAACAGAAAAAAAAAAGCCCCCCATTCCCCTCCCCTCTTAGAAAAAAAAAATTGGAAACAAAGAAGAGAACAAATGAGTCCAACAAAAATCCATCACCAGATTCTCCCTCCCCCCGCCCCCAGTCTCTCTCCCCCGTTTGCCACCTCTACCGCGGGTACCGGGGTTGATGCTGGTTGCGTCCTGAAAAGTACCCGCTGTTCATGTACTCTTCCGCTGCCATGTTCATGTTCAAATTACCCCCCATTGGCACAGACCCCAGCCCGTCAAACACCCCCATCGTATCGCCATAGTAGCCGCCAGGTCCGCTGTTCATGTTCATGCCAAGACCCATGCCGCCCATGCCGACTCCGGCCGACGGCATGTACTCATCGTCATGCCCGTACACAATCCCCTGTGGCGTCAGCGGCGGCTGGCCCGGACGCCCAAACGGCGCCTGTGGCGACACTCCCAATACCGGCGGAATCGGCATGCCGCGAGAAATACTTTGACGGCGCGGAGCCGCGCGCGAGTGGTCGTAGCGGTCTTCAAAGTTGCTGGCCGACCGGCGGTTGGATGGCACTGTAGGCGTGTACTGCCCACCGGACTCTCTCAACGAGCCTGGCTCGCGACCGCCATTGGAACCAGAGCCAATACCATTGCCACCTTGCGGCATAGGTCCAGAGCTGCTCCATGAATTGCCGCTAGCCAAAGGCGTACGTGGGCTGAAGCCATTGCTTGAGGCCTCGTTCGATCCCGTCCACGGAGAGTCGGGCCCCTGCATGAAGACGTCGTTGCCGTCAATGTGATCCAGCCAGTCATTATAGAGCAAGTAGCAGCCGCTCTCGCGCATCGTGCGGCTAAAAATCCGCAGGTCCTTGTCCAGCGGATTTTCGCCGTAGCTATGCAAAAGGTGCTTCTTGGATAGATGGCTGCGGATTATTTCGTCGCCATACTGACCAAACCATTCCTTGAACGCATTCAGATCGCGCAGTATGTTGTTCTCAATGTACGGAGAGTCGGGCTGTGGGTGGCCTGGGAAAATTGCCTTGTACACTGCCATATACTGTTGTGTACTGCTCAGGTGCGAGTCACCCACGATGCTGTAGATGCGCTGTCGTGTCTGGCTCCTCAGACCATTGTGTCGCCGCTCAGTCCGCGCAATGCACGGCGGGTCCTCTTTGGAATGGACATCGCGAGCCCGGTGACTAGAAAAGGTCTTCATGCAGCGCGGGCATGAAATCGTGTTGCGATGGCACCATTTAAGATGTTTTTCTACTTCGAGCATGTCGTTGAACACAAACCCTCCACAGCCGGCAAACTGCTGTGGGTTATGCTTGGTAAACGGACACGCAAACGCATGAGCCGCCGAAGGCCCGCTCCGGCGGCGGCCACTCGGCGACTGGTTGCCAAAAAAGCCGTCCTCGGCCTCGTGTTGGATCTCATCAACCCGGGACCCACCGCGAGGCCGCCGGGTCGGCGTTTCAAAGCGTCCATTGAGCGGAGATCTCATTGGCCCAGCGCCGTACCACACACGGAACTGCTGTAGAAGTGCCGAGTTGAGCTTTTCCCGTACTTTGAGGAATGGATGATCCGGAACGAGCATTTCCATATCTTCAGGGAACTCCGTACTGGACTCAGCATCTTGATTGTCCGTGTCTCCATCCAGCTCAGTGGCAGTTGGGTTTACACCACAGTCATCGTACCCATCAGAAGCTTCAGGCGTGTCTTCAGGAACCGTAGGAACTGGAGGAACCGGGGGCGGAGGATGTACCGAAAGCGGAGAGGGTCTAGTATGCCGATCCGAGCCCCTGCGAGCCGAGGGCCGTGTAGCAGGGCCTTCATCATGCATGGAAGTACGGCGCAGACGATTGTAGCGGACTTCCGAGTCACTTTCTTCGGGAATAGCCGAATTGGATCTCTGTTGAGACGAAGTTGCAGGGCGCATTCCGCTATTGTGTGAAGGACGCCGACGTTTGTCACTGTTGTTGATGCCGCTACCCTGTGATTGGGGGATAGGCGGTGATGGGACTTCCATGTTGCGGCCGCTGGAGTTGGAAACCGTGCGCGGGAGAGGATGAGGCCGGCGCGAAGAAAATCCTTCTTGAGGTGGTGGCGGAACTTCGGGAGCAGCGGGAGGAGGTACAGGTCTACCCGACGATTCACGAGCAGAGCGTTCAGGAATGCTCTGCCGGCGGAATACTGGCTTTGGAGGGGTTGACGAGTGTTGCGAATGAGAGTTGCGATGTCTAGAGTTCCTGTGTGGCGACGGATGCAGCTGTTCATCATGGCCGGCGTTGGCGTAATCGTCCTCCGAGTCGCTTTCCATGGCAGTTCCATTTCCAGGCGACTGACTCATGTATGAATTTCCAGAATCAGGATGGATATTCCAGCCACGATCGCGTTCGCGGTCGCGCTCATAAGAGCCCGACCCCGAGCGACGGGTAAAAAACTCAGTCGAAGGCCGCGGAGCACGAGAGAAAGAACCACGATGGTCGGAGCCCATTGATCCTGTCTTGTCGGTATCGTTCCATTCTCCGATGGACCGACGAGTCCGGCGCGCGCGCTGGCTGGTAGGCATGGGCATGCTCACAGGGATGGTGCGACCCAAAGGCTCTACGACTGTAGGACGAGTGTAGCTTTCGGATGTGGGTCGCCGGACAGAAGACTTGCCATTGGACCGACTGGATGTTTTACGAGAATGGCCTTTGCTTCGCGATACAGCCTCCGAATCCGAAGCATCTTCATGCGTGTCTGACTCGGCGGTATCAGCATTGGTGCCCAGGTTGCTCGCAGGGGGCGAAGGCACTTTGGGTTTGATGATAGGATTCAAGTCATCATCAAAATCCATTGGTTCAAGAATTGAATGACTGTTTTTGCGATTGCTTCTGTCCTTGTGGCGGGATTTCTTGTGGCTCTCTTTGCTCCGAGCTTCCTTTTCCTTGGCGATGGATGCTTCAACTTCAGCTTCCAGCCGGTCTGGGTCAACTGAAATAAGTTGATTGTCTTGGTTGCCAGCTTCGCTTTCAGTGCCAGTAGATGGCTTGTCATTTTGGTCATCATTGCCATCGTTATCGCCGTCAGGCTTGTTGTCTACAGCATCTTCCTTGGTTTCCTCATTGCCATCGCCAGCCGTCAACAAAGGTACTTTCTTGGTGTCCTCGTCGCCGAGGTTGGACTTTTCGCTGTCGCTTTCAGCGCTAATCTCGGGATCGATTTGCAGTTTAGACAGCGAGATGTCGGCCTCATCAGCGGAAACGACGCTGCTTTCATCATCGTCGTCGTCGCTGGGTTCAATGCCTGTATTTTCGTCCTCCCTATGTCTTGAATCGTGTCTTCGGCGGCGCTGGGAATGTCTTTCGTGTCTAGACTGAGAAGAAGCATTCGCACATGATCCGTAATCTGGGTTCGTGGTCGCAGAGGCAGACTTTGATGAGCTAGACTTGCGACGGCGGCCGCTGCTGGATTCTGGTTCGGCTTTGGAACGGCTGGACGAGGACTTGGTTCGGTGACTCTTGGAGGATGAGCTTGAGCCAGGGTGGGAAGTAGCAGATCCCATATTTGGTGGCATTCCAGGGGCCCTATGCATAGATTTAGAGCTGGTTCGAACATGTGATGATTGATGTGAATAGGCGGGGTCAGCGGGGCTCGAGGAAGAGGACATTTTGACCCGGGAGGTAGTCGAAGTGGTTCGTTTGCGATGGTGTGACGAGTGGTGATGGTGGTGGTGCCTCCGAGACCAACTTGGGTCGTCATCGTGGTGATGATGGTGGTGGCGGTGGTGGTCATGGTAGTCGGCATTGTCATGGTCTGAATCGGTGGCTGAATCAGAGTTGGAGTCAATAGCGGAATAGTTGCCGTTGTCGAACTCTTCCCGCAGCTCGTCCAGTTGGGGCCGGCGGGCCCTCGTATTCATGGAGGCCGAGGCCGATTTTCGACTGTTACTGCTTCGTCTTCGACGTTCTTCATATCTTTCAGGGCTTCGTGAGCTCATGATGCCGAGTAAGTAGACCGAGCGGGAGGGATCATGGACTAGGAGAGAAAAGTCTGGGAGAGGAAAAGAAAATGAAGTAAATGAAGGAGAGAAAAAGAGGGCAAGAGACTGGAGAAAGGAATTGAAGCAAGCGTAGAAAAGAAAGAGGGACGCAGCCTGGGTAGATGGCAGGATAAATCAACCCAGAGAATAAGAAGAAGAAGTGACTGCAAGTATGGCTGGCCACCCACAAATAAGTGGGAACGCGATGAAGAGAGGAAGAGAGCGAGGAGGCAATCGATGAATTGGTGGGTAGATAAATCAATCGATAAATCAAAAACGAGAAAAGGCAGAAAAAAAGAAGGCGAGAAAAGGGAGAAAAAAAAAAAGGAAAAAGAAATAATTCACAGCCAGGCCAATGCTAGCTGGCCACTCGGTGGTCCTACGGAAAGGACAGCTTGGGCTGTTGATGTTGGGTGGCACTTTTACAAGTAGCCGTAGATGCAGATGCAGATGCAGATGCAGATGCAGGTTGACAATGATCAAGTATAGACAGGCATCAAGGCAATAAGGGTAAGATAAAGAGGCACAAAGAGAAAGATGGGGTGGCAGGCTAATAAGCAAGCACGGAGATGGGCCTTGGAAGAGGAGAGGGCGCCTGTACCAAGGAGAGAAGAGAAGAAGAGAAGAAGAGGAGAAGAGAAAAAGAGAAAAAGAGAAAAAGAGGAGAAGGCCAGAATGCAGACAAGAGGGGATATAAGGAAGGGCAAGTGACGACAAAGGTGGAAGGTGGGATGTGGAAGATAGAAGGTGGAAAGTAGAAAGTAGAAAGTGGAGATGGGCGGATAGGTGGCAGGTAGATATGTGGACAGACACAACACAGCAACAAGTGACGATTGAGGAAGGGTGGCCATGGAAGAGGACGGGCCAGGGAAGAGCCACTTGCTGTTTATGTATGTGGCTATGTACATAGGTACATGAATACAGACATATCCATATATACGCATCTACATGCTCATTCTCATTCTCATTCTCATGCTTGCCTTGCTCGCTCTCGTCATATAGAGCATGTCTTGGGCTGGCTAAAAGCCTGCTCCCGCCAGTTTCGTTCTTTCATTCTTTCATTCTTTCATTCTTTTCTTCACTTTTTTCTCCTTGATGCAGGCCTGGCCACAGACTGTGTCGGCTGTACTTGGCAGTTTCCTTATCTTCATCCAGACAGCAAACAAAGCCCAACCCGAGGAAGGCTAGTGTTGTAAAATAAAGACCCTGAGTCAGCTAGTCCAGTGACAGCCAAGCTACAAAGAATATAGTTGAGCCACTACAACTAGTAGGCCCATCCTAGGCTCGATTCTGCTGCCGCCCACATTGTACGGGTGGTCTCATGTGCCCAAGCCGGGCTGCTTTTAGACAACCCAAACAGGAACAGACAGAGTGGGGGGCAAGCAAAATTGTGTGTATGTTTGTGCACATGTACATATGTACCTCGAGGCTAACGCTAGATGAGAAACAGAAAAAGGAAGGGGAAGATGGGAGAGGGGGTGTTGATGCAACGGAAAGGACTCTCGCGCTCCTTACACAGCAGCAAGCGATTCCCCTCTTCCCCCCTTGCCTGCACTCCAAATCAATAGAGAAAGATTCACACAAACGAAAAAGGACTCAACTGCTACATCAGGCCAGGAAATAACTCGTAGTTGAAATAAAGTCACGACATTGACAAACAGACAAGAGGGGGAAGCAACGCAGAAGCCAGCAGGGTAGCTGGACCGGATCATGGCTCTCTCTCTTTCTGATTGGCCAATTGATAAGCTGAAGTTCCTCGCCTTGAACAAACGAAGTGGGGGGAATGGGAGGAGAGGGGGAGGGGGAGGGCGTTGAAATAGACTGAGCAGGATGGATGCACTGCACAGTCATAACCCTTTAGCCCTTCCCTTGTCTCTTAACCCTAGACACACTCACGCTTCGGTTCAACATTCCATGATTTAAGCAATCACGAAGAAACGGCAAATGTATGGGCACACTGATACCGTGCTTGTGTTGAGAAGATAGTATGTTTCTACTGCTGCGCGGTTATCTCCAAGACAACCTTGAGTGGTTTAGCTTGTATGGATGCAAGTACATCTTGGAGTCTTGTGCACGGGGATGTGTGCCTTGTATTCGTACCTTGTGTCATGTACGTCCAGACTCATGACCATCAAGCAATTTGTGAGCAAGCGCAGTAAGAGTATATGCCCTAGTACGTCGTATTGGCTATGGTTGATTGAGACATGTGTTATATAGATGCACAAACGATAGGCCTGCAACTGGAAGCCCTGTTTCTGATTTCTGCAGCGCAAAGCAGTTTGCCCTGCCCTCTGTTTGCTCCCCACCCCACACTCTCGGGGATCCACTTGGGATTGCTATGCTGCATGTATGCGTGGATATATGTGCATGTAATGCTACTTGCTCCATTTCTGGGCCCAAAGACCCATTTTTGTCCGGACTCCCTGCTAGGTTCAGGAGGGTCTTTCTGATTTCTGGGCTCCTTCCAGCTCTGCAAGACTGGTCTTGTTATTCGTCACTGTTCTCTGCGCCCACGCTCTTGATAGCTCAAGGCAACTTCGGGCAACGTCAAGGCAACTGCTCCGACCTGCAAGGGAACCAAACGCCACAGCGGGGGCTCCATTCGATCCACGCAGTGTGGCGTCCGACCTACTGTGCACTGTGATGTCTAGGTATAGAGCACGACATGATCTGGGCTCAAGATACAAGGTAAAGGTGTAAAGACAGCAACCAAGATACACACACACACACACCACACACACACACATACACAATGCAAGGCGGCGACAAGATGGGGCAGGCATAGGCGTAAGAATACAGATGGCTTGCAGGCGGAAAACCTATGCCGCCAATCCCACAGAGCACCCCACTTCTTCATCTTCGTCTTCTTTCCTTTTCTTCAAACTTAACCCCACCCACAGTCATGGCCAAGGCCAAGGCCAGGCAGGGCCAGGCCAGGCCCAGCCATTCCACGTCAGTCCCTTCTTGTTTTGTCGTCTTCCTTCTCCCCCGCTTCTTGTCTCTTGACTCCGTTTTTCCCAGAACGTTCTTTTTTTTTTCTTCTCTTTTTTTTTTCTGGCCAGCCACAATCCTCCGATAAAAGTCGACCAACTACCCCGCCCGGACGCCTGGCATTGCTTGACGCCACATTACCGTCTGACCAAGATTCACGATAAGTGACTTTGTGCTTCCCGGGCTTCATTTAATTCGCTGGCCCCCATGTTGGAAGTGGTTACAGGCCACCCAGGCCACCCAGGCCACCCAGGCCACGTCTAGTTACAGTGGTCACACACACACACATATATATATAGGAAACCAAGGCGTGATACTACATTGTCGGTACATATAGCACAAGCTTTGATCTGATTGCGGGGTTCCCTTCCCTTCTGTCGTGCATCACTGGAAACAAAGCCTCGCTCCTGGGCTGACATTGCGGCAGAAGTCGAGGGGCCTAGACACAAGAGGGGCTACATGAAGGTGTCTCGTTCGCCAGCTTCAGCGTGGGATGGAGCGGATTCCTCGCATGCTTTGCCGCCGCCATTGCTGCTTGTGCTGATTGCTTCGTGTTGTCTGGGATTTGTTACGAGTGAGGGGTTCTCGGCGTTTGTTCCTGGTACTAGGGAGGGAAAGGGGGGGGGAGGAGGAGGGAGCGCCAGCAAGCCAAGCCCTGCAATGAAGAAACAAAGAAATACGAAATGGCAGCAGGAGAGGCAGCAGGATAGGCATAGCAAGGCTTCATTGCGACACAGACATGCTTCTAGATCGGCCTACTCTGTAACTGGTGGTTGCATTTAAGTCTGTAATTTCTATTGTTATTCACTCACCACCCGAGAGCATTGCACATCAAGACCCAGCCACAACTTCAGCCACAGCCACCACCACAGCCTCAGCCTCAGCCAGTATCAGTCTTACATACAATTGGTTGTTAGTGTGTCTATTCCCTCAGACCTTTGTTTTCCCGATTGGCAGGCGTGAATACAGGATCACGTGGTGGCCCGACAAGCCTGGGCACCTGCTGTTTTTGGGGACATCACGTCAATAAGCCTGCATTGAGTGCAGGTTTTTGGTACTTTCATGGGTCAGGCAGAATTGCACATGTAAATGTGTACGGGTATCAATGTACATGTACATGTGTGCAGTCATCAATGTACATACATGTACCACTCATCTACATGTACGACTTGCTTGTGTATATGCTGCATCCATCCGCATACCTATTCACACAATGCACCCGCCGGCAGAGCTCCGGCTTGCTAAAACCCCAACGCAAACTTTGGCGAGTCAGCTTCGTTGTTGTATCAACTATCAGCTATCAGCTTCATGTATCTCGGCCCAAAGATTGATCAGATGCTGTCAAAGTACCCCAATAGAGAGAGACTCACATTTGCGGTCTGGGGAGCCTTGGCTGTAACAGCAGCTATGGCTTGCGCGGCCGGGGCTGTAGTAGAGTTGGTATTGCTGGTGTTGTGGGTTGTCACCGGCGTTGTCACTGGCGCTGTCACTTTGTCACTGTACCTCGCGCTGTGCTGGCGATACATGTATTGGACGGGCCAAAAGTAAACAAGCAGGCAATCCAAAGATTGGGAAACAGTAGGCCAGAGACAGGCCAAGTCAGCAGCGACGCCTCGAATTGTCATTGGCCGATAAAACGTGCATTGTTGACACGTTTTTGCCATTGTCTTTTGCGCTGTTAATTTGGTGCGCTTCTTCTGTCCTTCTAGACGCCTTCCCCAAGACAGCCCGCGTAACCCTAACGGCATCAAGAGGGCGGCAGCCAGCCTATGCCTACGTGGTACAGCAGCTCCCTTGGATCTTTGGATCTCGTCGTCTCCATTTCCAACAAGGGAGCCCCCGCCATGGCGGGAGACTGCATTGACGACAAGGAAGGACCGGGTGGCGCGAGGGAGATTGGGCGTGAAGAGACAGGCCAGTCGGAGGGATCAAGCGTTGCTGTGTACATGTCTACACACGTGCTTGCATGTGTACATACAGCTAGCTGCCTGTAGGCTTTGTCGTCTGCTGATCCTTGCTGATACGTATGTATATTGCCACTGCGACAGCCCTGTATTTTCTTACACGGACAGCCCTCGACTTGCTGCAGCCCCCTTGTTCAGCCCTTTTCAAAGAAGCTGGTGATCTTGGCATGGCCTGTGCCAGCGTCCGCTTTCCCGCGACCCTTTGGTAGTGACCTGTGCTTGGTGTTTTGCGTAGCGCTAATGACTGGTCGCTGCCTTTGCTGCTTTGGCTGTGAAACTGTGGCCATCCGTTTCTTCGAGGGTGGGGAACAAGAGCCGACCGGCTGAGCCAGGGACGGGCGCTTGCGGGGAGCTGTCTCGGAAGTTGTAGCAGGTTCGGCTGAGCACTTGAGGCCCTGCTGCGATGGCTGTGGCTGGACTTTCACTTCTGCAGTCAGCTCGTGGCTTTCCATCCCTGGAGCATTTTCCATTGGCCGCTGGAAGAAATTGGCAATGTTGCCTTTGTTGTCCCGGCTGGCCACTGGCACCACGAACATTGCGGAGTCTGTTCCAACCTTGCCCACGTCGCGCGTCACGGGGTACGATTCGAGGTCCCCGCTGAACGGCTGCAGAATGTTCTGTAGATCAGGCCCCCAGGCTGTCTTGTCAGGGTCCAGCCACATGCGTAGCACATCTGAGCTGGGATCCAGGATCACCGGCATCCGATCATGCAGGAAACGAAGCTGCGGACAGCTTTCTGTTGTGACAACGGTGTACGTGTATAGCTCTTCTTCGCTGTGAGACAGGGGCGGGCCAGCCCCATAACGCGTACAGTCCCATAAGCCTGCCATGCAGAGGAGCTTACCGTCTTTTCGTTTGACATAATATGGCACCTTCTCGGGACCTCGGTTCAGCCACTCGAAGAAGCCCTGAGCGATGACGATGCAGCGCTTGTGCGTCTTTATTGACATCCACATGCCAGCAGAGCCTGCCAGCGAGTCAGAGCGGCAGTTTATTGTGCGCATGGTGAACTTGTATTCAGGGGGATGCTTCATCCACGACGGAACAAGACCCCACGTCATTGTCTGTAGCTTGTAGTGATGGCGTGTGTCTTGCCAAAGGGCAGTGATGTTGCCATCCGTCGCCTCTGGCCGTACAGACTTGGTACCGTTGGCACGGTATACAAGGCCACGATTGGTAGGAGCAAAGTTGTGTGTTGTATCGGGCGCATCAAAGCCGTCATCTGCGGGTGCCTCATCCACAGGCATGTTTTCCTCCTCTTGGAGCTGTCGTCTAACCTGAGATGGGCGCTGAGACGAGGCGTTAGTGGGCGTGATTCCGGAGAGCAGGGAAACAGATACGAACCAGGGCTTGTGCATATCGTCCGCACATGTTGGATACTTGCCAGATGGGATTGGCAGATTTTCTGGTGGCATGGCAGGCAGACTTGGTCCAGCTTGTGATTCATTATGGATGTCGTCACGTCTTACTGGGTCTCACCGAGGATGACTAAGCTGCCAGCCATGGTAGCTTCCCGTGCTTTGATTGGCCAGGCTTCGGTGGGCTCGGTAAACACTGACGTCGCACAACCGAAATTTTGGATGTCCCACCAAAGCTCGAAATTTGGCTTGAGCAAACATCACATGTGTCCTCGTTGCACAGCCTGACTTCTCGCAGCCCAGCATCGCCTTTGAACGCCGGGTCTTGCTGATTTATTCTCTCTGCTTCTCTTTCTCTTTCCCACCCAATGCGGCTTAGGGTTAGTTGAAAGCTCAGAGGCTACCATAGATGCATTGGCGGTTCTCGACCAGCGTGCTTGGCCGGCTGCAAACGCGGGCCCAGCATGTATCCATTGGGGAACGCGCCATGGCGAGGGGCTTTGCGGCCATTGGCATAAGAACGGGCCCGAGTTTGCAGCGGGCAAGACAAACACGGAAGCTGGCGGCCGCGTGGTGGCGGTCGGCCGGCCAGCAGCGCTGCCATTCTGTAACAGCAACGGCAGCGGTATCAACGCCATCGTCACGAACCCCGGCGGCTATAGAACAGCGGATTCTCGCCATTCCAATCGAGCGGTATCGAAACTTTTGCATCGTCGCCCACATTGACCATGGAAAGAGTACGTTGAGCGACCGACTGCTGGAATACACCGGCACCATTCTGGCAAATGCCGACAATAAGCAGATTCTGGTAGGTCTGGAAGCTCGAAAAGACTGCTCTGGTAGCAGAGAATCGCATCTGCTCCAGCGTCCTCAGAGTTGGGAGGCAGGCATGGCTAACACTCTACGGCACTTTAGGATAAATTAGACGTCGAGCGCGAACGCGGCATCACCGTCAAGGCACAGACCTGCACGATGATTTACAACTACAAAGGCCTCGACTACCTCTTACATCTCGTCGATACTCCCGGCCACGTCGACTTCCGCGCCGAAGTAACTCGGTCATATGCGTCCTGCGGCGGCGCCTTGCTTCTGGTCGATGCCAGCCAAGGAATCCAGGCACAGACCGTTTCGAATTTCCATTTGGCCTTTGCCCAGGACCTGACTCTGATCCCCGTCATCAACAAGATTGACATGCCATCAGCTGATCTGCCGCGGGTCTTGGACCAGATTGAGAATACGTTTGAGCTGGACCGCAATAGCGCCGTGCTCGTCTCGGCCAAAACCGGAAAAAACATTGCGGCTGTTCTGCCGCAAGTGATTGAGCAGATCCCACATCCCGTCGGCGACGCAGACGCTCCATTGAGAATGCTTTTGGTAGACTCGTGGTATGACACGTTCCGCGGTGTCGTCTGTTTGGTGCATATATTCGACGGCACCGTCAAGGCGGGTGACAAGCTGATTTCCATGGGCACAGGCGTGCACTACACTGTGGGAGAAGTCGGCATACAGTACCCCAACGCCGTTCCACAGAGCGTGCTACGGGCGGGGCAGGTTGGATACCTGTATTTCAACCCTGGCATGAAGCGCATCCAGGATGCCAAGCTGGGCGATACCTTTACTTTTGCCGGAAAGGAAGACTCGGTCGAGGCGTACCCCGGTTTCGAAGAGCCGAAGCCCATGGTCTTTGTGGCTGCTTTCCCCGTTGACCAGAGCGACCACCACAAGCTAGCCGACAGTATCGGCCAGCTGGTTCTCAACGACCGTAGCGTGACGCTGCAAAAGGACCATTCCGAGGCCCTGGGTGCGGGCTGGCGTCTCGGCTTCCTGGGCTCGTTGCATTGCTCCGTGTTCCAAGACCGGCTGCGCCAGGAACATGGCGCCAGCGTCATCATCACAGAGCCGACTGTGCCGACAAAGATTGTGTGGCCCAACGGCAAAGCGGAGATTATCGAGAACCCAGCCGAGTTCCCGGACAACTCGATGCACTTGAAAATGGCGTCATTGCAGGAGCCCTTTGTCACAACAACCATCACGCTGCCGGAGGAGTATCTCGGCCGCGTCATTGAGCTCTGCGAATCAAATCGCGGCGAGCAGAAAGGGATCGAGTTCTTCCACTCGACACAGGTCATTCTCAAGTACGACATGCCGGCGCAGCAGCTGGTCGACGACTTGTTTGGAAAGCTCAAGAGCGCAACCAAGGGCTACGCAACGCTGGACTATGAGGATGCCGGGTGGAGAGAAAGCAATCTTGTCAAGCTACAGTTGCTGGTGAACAAGGCGCCTGTTGATGCGGTCTGTCGGATTGTGCACCACTCGCAATGCGAGCGCATTGGACGGCAGTGGGTGACCAAGTTCAAAGAGCACGTGGACCGACAGATGTTTGGTGAGTTTTCCTGTTTGATTTCTCTTGTTTGCCTTGTCCTGTTTACTTGCTGTACTGCATTACTGACTCTATATTCTTCTCCAGAGGTCGTCATCCAGGCTGCTGCTGGCAACAGGATCGTCGCCAGAGAGACGCTCAAACCCTTCCGCAAGGACGTCTTGGCTAAACTGCATGCTAGCGACATTACGCGGCGCAAAAAGCTTCTGGAAAAGCAAAAGGCCGGCCGCAAGAGACTGCGTGCCGTGGGCAATGTCGTCATTGACCAGGCGGCCTTCCAGAGCTTCTTGTCCAAGTAAACATGGCATGAAAGTGGGGGACGGTGAGGGATGCCGTGATTGCGCGTGTGTCCAGGCGTAGGAGACAATGATTTGTGTGTGTGTGCCCATGCGCAGGGCACAACGATGTACGTGTAAGATAGTTGTACCACGGGATACATGGCGATGTGAAGGAGCGGCATCAACAGAGGGTGACGTCTCGTATCAATCTAAAGGTTATTTATAAACAGTAAACAGTCACAATCATTGCTTTATACACACCTTAGACCCCCGCCCGCATCGTGATTCCTGCGCCTAGACGACAACGTCGGGCTTCATTCCCTCGCTAAGCTGTACTTTTTTATACCACGACCACCCCATTCCGCCCTGTTTGGTCTCATCTCTGAGCCTCAGGCCGGTGCCTTCAACCTCGGCGTCGGCGTCGGCATCGGCATTGGCGTCCGTGCAGGTCTCGGATGCAGGCCCTCCGACAAAGTCAAAGATGCGGTAGTCGGCATTGGAGTACCACCAGCCACTAACGGCCTGGCGCAGGAAGCCCGAATGCGAAACTACAATAACCCACTTCTCGGGGCGCTGCCTCAGGCTCTCGCGCACTCGTGCGCCACGTGCCAGCAGGGCGGACCGGCCCCAGGCATAGGCCTGGCCGGCGGGAGAGGTCTTGTCCGGGTAGACAGGGTCGACGGCGGAGAAGTCGACGGACGGGAACTCGGCTGTGAGCGTGGTGATATCCGAGCCGGTGTCGCAGGGTTTCGACGTGGTT
This sequence comes from Thielaviopsis populi, assembly GCA_017591655.1. Lineage (NCBI taxonomy): Eukaryota > Fungi > Ascomycota > Sordariomycetes > Microascales > Ceratocystidaceae > Thielaviopsis > Thielaviopsis populi. Next base: position 14,161 of record JADILG010000196.1, read on the forward strand.
TCTGGCACGGGGTCAGCATGTGGCGTCGTGGCTGTTGTGATGTGGGCATGGCGTGATCTCGGCTAGCCTGGCCTGGTCTGTGTTTGCTGCCAGGACCAGCCTCAATCAGCCTCAATCAGCCTCAATCAGCAGAGACAAATGGCGGCAATCTTACCTTGCCAGTCAGCATCGGCTACGAACGGGACTCCCTTCTGCCTCAGAAAGTCTAGCGCTATTAATGCTGTTTGAATTGTCCGCCGCATAGGGCTCACGATGATGGCGACATCCTGAGGGTCTAGATCGGCAAAGCGCCGCTTCAAGTTTTCATGAAGCTCCCGCGATTGGCCCTCGCCCTTCTCGGTGAGACTGGGGTCATGTATGTCATGATCTCGTGCGGGACAGTTAGTTCACGATAGCATGCTGAGGAGAGACTGAGGGCACTTATCTGTGGCGTTGTGAGTCGCCTCGGCATGGCGGATGAGAACGACTGTAGGGGGCATGACAGCGGGGTACAGCGGCAGATGGAAATACACAATAGCAAAAAGGTCGAGAAGAAATGCGTGCCTGGGTTCTGGTATACCAGGGCCGGCAGTTTTGTGTATGATCCAGAGTCTGCAAGGCAAGTCCTTGGATCAAGCCAGCAGGTTCTCGGTGAGGACAAGGCTGAGTCTAGGTGAGGGATTAGTGGGGCCTTTGTTTTGATTGGTAGCTTGGTGTGCCTGGTCGCGAGGGTGATTGTCAGCCTTGTGATAAATATCTGGAGCTTGGTGAACAGCGCGTCTTGCATATGCACACTTTCAGTGTACAACAAAACCCCCGCCTAAAGTCCGCCAGCAAACATGGCCAGCATTGACGACATCTTCAACGTGGGTCTCCAGCCTCACCGCAACCGGACATGGCCAGTACCAGTTCTAGGCTAACATTGTCGTAGGGCGCAAAGCTCTCAGGAGGCAAACGCAAAAACGAAGCTGTTCGCGACCCGAGTACGTTCAGTGGCCCGATCATTAGCTTGCGATGGATAGCCGACTAATCGCCATCATTAGCCGAAATCTACAAAGCTGCGCGCACGGGAAACACCACTTCCCGCCACTCGCATACCGACAGTGACGACGACGCCGACACCCAAGAAGCCGGGCCAGCGCCGCCCTCGGCCGACGACAATGAACAGGATATGGGGCCTGCCCTGCCCGACGACGATGGCGACGACGACGAGGGCCGCTTCTTTGGCGGCGGCATCAGCAAAAACGAGCAAGAAGTGCTGGATTACGTGCAGGGCGACGACGCGCCCGACGAGAACATTGACGAGCCGTGGCTGAGGCGCAAGGTGCTGGCCCTGGAGAAGCACATCAACAAGAACGCAGAACTGCGCGCCAAGTTTGAGAATGAGCCGCAAAAGTTCATTTCCAGCGAGGCTGATCTCGACGCTGACATCAAGGCGTTGTCGATCCTGGCCGAGTACCCAGCGCTGTACAAGGAGCTGGCCAAGATGGGCAACGTGGCGAGTCTCGTCGGCCTGCTCGCACATGAAAACACGGACATTGCCATTGACGTGCTGCAACTCCTGGGCGAGCTGACCGATGACGAGGTCGAGGCCAGCGACGACCAGTGGGATGCCCTGGTCACGCCCATGCTGGAAGCCGACTTCCTGGACCTACTACAATCGAATCTGGTGCGGTTTAACGAGGACGACGATGCAGACTCGTCGGGCGTCTACCACGGGCTGTGGATCCTTGAGAATCTGTGCTCGGGACGCAGTGCCATTGGCGAGCGGGTGGCAGGCCACAAGCCGCTGGTCAAGTACCTCTTGTCCCGCACATCACGCGACGAGCCAACGGGCATCTCGCAAAACAAGCAGTACAGCGCTGAAGTGCTTGCGATCCTGGCTCAAAGCAGCAAAAAGGCGCGCAGCGCCCTAGCGTCGCTCGATGCTGTCGACACAGCTCTGCAGCTAGTAGCGCCCTACCGCCGCAAAGACCCGGCCAAGGGCGGCGCCGAGGAGGAGTACATGGAAAATCTTTTTGAGATCCTGGTGTGCCTCGTGGACGACGCCACGGGCAAAGCAAAGTTCCTCGAAGCCGAAGGCGTCGAGCTGTGCGTGCTACTCGTCTCGGACGCCAAGAAGGCCAAGACGCCTGCCCTGCGCCTGCTCGACCACGCCAGCGACAACAAAGCCGACCATAGCTCCACCGCGTCGGCCGCACACGTCTGCATGCGCGTCGTCGAAGCGGCCGGGCTCAAGCCGCTCTTTGCTGTCTTCTACAAGACGAAAGACCGCGACGTGCTGGACCACGTGCTCAGCCTGTTTGTGTCGATGCTGCAACTGCTGCCGTTCGACGACGCGCCGCGCATCCGCCTGCTGGCCAAGTGGGTGGAGAAGGACTACCAGAAGCTCGACAAGCTGATTGAGCGGCGGCAAAACCTGGCGCGGGCACTCGCGGCGGTAGACAGGAAGTACGGCGCGGCGGACGGCAGGCTGCCCGAGGACGCGGACGCTGACCAAGAGGACGAGTACTTGACGGCGCAGCTGGGCGCAGGCCTGTTTTCCGTGCACAATATCGACCTCATTCTGGCGTGGCTGGTGGTTGAGGACGACGGAGTGCGCAGCAAGGTGCAGAAGGAAGTGGGATGCAGCAAGATTCTCGCGACGTTGAATTATCTGCTGCAGGGCGTAGATGGGAACAGCGAGGGTGATGAGGATACCAAGAGCATGTTGACGACGCTGATAAGCTTTTTGCAGTAGGAGAGACGCGGGAAGCGGTATACACATATAGACGTGGGGTAGGCACAGGAGCCTTTAGACATGATATCACAGACAGGACAGCCTTGATCCAAGACGCATGCAGACAAAATGTGAAGCTGATATTTCAGAGCAAGATACCAACACAAGCCCAAGAAGAAAAGCACGAGAATAAGCCATGGAACAGGTACAGAAACAGAAACAGAAACAGCAACAGCAACAGAAAGAGAAAAAGAACCGGAAACACAACCGAGGCTAGCCTAGCCCATGTCTCTGGCTCAAGCAGCGCTGGGAGCCACCGGCTTCACATCGAACACGGCGCTCAGCAGGTCGCCGACGACCTTGACCTGACCCTGCTTGCCAGCGTCCTTGATCTCGGCAATCTTGGCCTGGGCGTCCTTTTGGGCCTCGGCCTCGGCCTCCTTGTTGCCCTCGGAGTGCTCGGCCGTGAAGGCCTGGAACTCGGCTTCCTTGCGGGCGCGGTAGCTGTCGATTTCCTTCTTGGCCTCGTCGCGGGCCTGCTTGACACGCTTGGTGCGGACTGGGTCGGGCGGGCGCGGTTAGTAACGGGGCTAGAGTCTGTGGGCGGGCTGACGGGCTGGCAGGGGTTTCGGTGGCCATGGACAATGAGGTGGGAATTGCTTACATTCGCGAGCTGCATGCAAGACAAAGTTAGTAACTGGACGTCTGTATTATCAGGCCGAGATGACTGGGGAATAGCGAGACTCACCCTCTTGCACAATCTGGGAGGCCTTCTTCTCAGCCTGTTTGGTGGCGGTTAGTATGTCACGTGAGAAGCATCGTAAGAAGCATCGTCAGAAGCATCGGCATGCGCATAGAGCAAGATGGGGATTCGTACGTCGAGAAGGGTCTGGATACCGGCGGAACTCTGGGCCGACTAAAGTGCGCGCGCAAGCAACAAAGAATGGGCGTTAGCATGTGCGTGTGTGTGTGTGTGTGTGTCTGATGCAATCTCGCGATAATGCCGCTTTCCCAACAACGTCATTGGCTGGCGATGCACCTGGAACTGCATGCACGGTGCGGGTTTTTGGATCGCAGGCTCGTACCATTTTGCGTGTGTGCGTGTGTGAATGTGTGCGTGATGGAATTGAGATGAAGAGGCAAAAGGCAAAGAAGAAGAAAGCCGCTGGTCTATAAACAATTCACAGCCCACGATAGATGCATCCAAGCAGTGCTGGCTAACTGGAGATGCTCCGGCCTCGAGCTTCTCTAGGCCGCGCGAGGTTTAATCCACGCCACTGTGCTTGCTACATGCATATACCCTGTACCCGCAGAGCCCCACCGCGCCATGCATGTATGCGGGCTATGCAGCAAGCGCGTTCCGCCCCCCCCAAGCCCACTGGCTATGGGCCGTGAAAATGTTTCCCCCACCGCGGCACCGCGGCACCGCTCCGCTACCGCTCATGCCACGCGCTGCCTTCTCCCTCTACCCTACAATGTCACGCGCATCGCGATTTGCCATTGGCTTCTCGTCGGTCTTTGCCACGGCGACGGTGCTGGCTGTGCATTTCCAGCAGCAGGCCGAGAAGACGGTGAGTCTCGGCTTGTCTCTCGTGTTCACGCGCACGTATCTCGCCCTCTCCGCCCGCTGCAACACGCCATCGTCATCGCCTGAGAGCGCAGTCTGCGCCCCCTTATTGCACCGTCTACTAACTCTTGCGTACAGGCCATGCACCAGGGCGTCCTCCGCGACATGGAGCAGCAGCGCATCAAGCGCGAGCGCCAGCTGGACTTTGACGCCCAGCGAGCGCTGGAGCAGGAGTACAAGAAGGACCAGACAGTCAAAGAGGCGGACTTGACCGGCGTGCCCAAGGGCTGACGCGGGAGAGAAGAAGGGAGGAGCGGGATTCTCCGCTGTGCGCGCATGTGTCACGATACCTCTGCTCTGTACTACTACATACATACATACACACGCATACATATACATACAGACACACATGCGTACACAAAGTCACAACTCTACTGTGACAAAGCACAAGAATACAAAGCCTTTTTTGTTTTTCTGACAATCTTCAACAATGCCTTGACTCGAGAGCACAACACAAGCAATCAGAAAACCAACGAGAAGCAAGGATAACAAAAAAAACAAATAATAAAATAAAAACACACAAGATAACCCGGAACAAAAAGAAAAGAAAACCAACGGCACGCGCTTCTCCTCCAGCCTCAACGAATCGTGGCTCCCGACCGGTCCGTAAACATCCTGGCTGCAATGTTCATCGACTGCAGCTCCTGGAACAACAGCTTCGCGGCGTAGGGAATGTGGATCTGCGCAATCTTGGTCTTGTTCTTGCACGGCCGGCACTCAAACGACTGCTTGGAGAGGTTCCTATGGCGAGAGAGAGAAAAGGGGGAGACATGTTAGCAGTGATATTCAGGGCGACAATGGCATCAGTCACGGAGTTACAGAGCCATAGAGTCACAGAGGTACAGACTCAGAGACTCAGAGACTCAGACTCAGACTCAGACTCAGACTCAGACTCAGACTCAGACTCAGACTCAGACTCAGACTCAGAGGGAAAAGGAGAAACTTACGCAATCGGTGTCATCAATCCACAAATCTCGCAAATGTGCACCCGGAACGCATCCGACACCTCAAACAGGCGCTCCTTCAAAAACGCCGCCGCACCGTGCGCAATCATACAATCACGCTCCATTTCACCGAACCGCAGACCACCGTCTCGCGCACGACCCTCCACCGGCTGCCGCGTCATGATCTGCACCGGGCCGCGCGCACGCGCGTGGATCTTGTCGTCCACCATGTGACGCAGGCGCTGGTAGTACGTCGGCCCAAAGAACACCTGCGCGCGCAGCTTGCGGCCTGTGTGGCCATGGTACAAGGCCTCGAACCCGCGGGATTGGTACCCGTGCTGGCGCAGCAGCGCAGACACCGAGTCGACCGTCACGTCGGTAAACGGCGTGGCGTCACCCTCCATGCCCTTGAGCGTGGCAACCTTACTCAAAAGACACTCGATCAAATGGGCAATCGTCATACGAGACGGAATGGCGTGGGGGTTGATGATGATGTCGGGCGTGATGCCCTCGCGCGTAAACGGCATGTCTTCCTGCCGGTACGTCACACCAATTGTACCCTTTTGACCGTGACGAGACGCAAACTTGTCTCCAATCTGCGGCACCTTGGTCGTGCGCACACGCACCTTGACATAACGCATGCCGTCCTGGTTGGTCGTCATCACCACGCTGTCAATAATGCCGTTCTCCGTCGACCGCAGAGGCGTCGATGCATCGCGCTGCGTGTGCTGCGTCGTGCGCTGGCCCATCTCCTGCGAGTCCTGGCCCAGAGGAGACGTCTTGCCAATGATGATGTCCTCACCAGACACACGCAGACCCGGGCACACAATGCCGTCGTCGTCGAGCTTGTCGTAGGTACCGTGCTTGAGGCGCAGCGTCTCGCTGCGGAACGGCTTCTCGAACCGCTCAACCATGTTGATACCAACACGCTTCTCGCAGTCCGTGTACGAACGGAAGAACAGACTGCGGAACAGCCCGCGGTCAATGCTGCTCTGGTTCATAATAACGGAATCTTCCTGGTTGTAACCAGAGTAGCAGGCAATCGCGACAATGGCGTTTTGGCCGGCAGGCAATTCACGGAACTTGAGGAACTCCATCGACTGCGTCGTGGCCAGAGGCTTCTGCGGGTAGTACAGAATGTTGGCCATGGTGTCCATACGGCGCGAGTAGTTGGTGAGGAAGAAACCCATGGCTTGTTTACCCATGGCAGACTGGTACGTGTTACGGGGAGACTGTGTTGCGTGTTAGTGACTGACTGACTTTGACTCTTCGTGTAGCACGGTATGGGTGGCCCTCCTCCTACCTGGTTGTGATCGGGGAACGGAATAATGCTAGCGCAAATGCCGAGAATCATACTGGGGTGAATCTCGCAGTGCGTGTACATGTGCGTTGTCGGTTTGATGTTGGTCTTCAGACGCTTGTTGATATCGTCATCGCCCATAGGCTCTTCCGGCACTTCGACGCCAGACTTTCGCAGTCGATAGGTGTCAAGATCCTCTGGCGTCATGCAAATCATCGTCGTCTCCTCCTCCTCGGCATCCAGGTACTCAATGACACCCTGGTTCACCAGCCAGTTCCACCCAAACTCGCGGGGGCCGCCTGTCGGGTTCTCTTGTTCTTCGCGGATGCTGTTGACATGGTCCTTGGTAAGCACCAGCTGGCCGGCTTCCAGGCCTCGGTCAGGGTCAGCCTCGCGCTGGACGACGAACACAGGCCGCATGACTCGACCGGCATCAGAGAAGATCTTGAACTCGCGGTCTCTGATATCACGCACGAGCGACACCTCGTTGGGCAGGTAAGAGCGTCTTCTTGTTTCCGTCATCTCCGTCACCAAGTGCTTGGGGTCCTGGTGGACACCAACCCACACACCGTTGACAAACACCTTTGTAGCGTTGGGGTAGCGCAGCGGCTCGTACTCCTCAATGATTTCCATGCCACGGTTGATCATGAACTCAATAATGGGATCCGAAGGCGTACCCACACTGACGAAGCACATAAGAGACAGGTTCTTGACCAGACCGCAAGCCTGTCCCTCGGGCGTCTCGGCAGGACACACGAGACCCCAATGGGTGTTGTGCAGCTGGCGGGGCTTGGCCAGCTTACCATCACGACCAATGGGTGTGTTGGTACGACGCAAATGCGACAGGGTCGACGAGAATGTGTATCTGTTCAGCACCTGAGACACGCCGGCAGTCGAACTAGCAGCCTTCTTCTGGTCTCCCCAGTTGCCGGTGGCGAGCGAGTACTTGAGGCCATTGGACAGGGCACTGGGCTTGATACCGTTGACCATCAGGAAACGCTTGTTCTGCTGGATGCACATGCGCATGTAGCTGGCCAGTTCACTGTTGATGCGGCGGATGATGTTGCGGAACAGCTTGGCCAAAAGAGGACCCGACAGATCCAGACGCTTCTTACCAAAGTGATCACGATCATCGACGTCACGGCGGCCCAATGAGCACTGCAGCAGCTTGTGCACCATGTAACCCAGGAAAAAGGCCTTCCTGGTCTCACTGCCCTCGGTCTGCGAAATGTGAGGCAGGGTCTCCTTTTGCAGCAGGTCCTTGGCAGCGCGGATACGCTTGTCACGTGTCAAGCCATAGCTCTGGCCACGCTTGCCAATGTAGTCCAGGGCGACCTCTCGGTCTTGGATGACAAAGGCCTCTTCAATACACGGCCGCAGCATCTCAAGCATCTGAGTGTCGTTGCGGTCGTAGCAGATGTGGTTTAGGATATCCTCGTCACTGACAACACCAAAGGCACGGAAGACAATGGCCACGGGCACGTCGCTCTTGACGTAGGGCAGGGTTGTGCGAATTGTGCTGCCGAAACTGACCGACTTGCTCGCGGCGGACTTGTTGTACAGGCGCAGAGCCAATTGCGAAATCAGACGCGAGCCCTTTTCCAGGGCACTGCGTACCTCGGCGGTATAGCTGTAGGGACTGGGCTGGGCCTTTTTGAAGACCTGGACAATGTTGGCAGCAGAGCGCTCCTGGGCGATGAGCACCTTTTCTGAGCCGTTGATGATGAAGTAGCCGCCCTGGTCGTAGGGGCACTCGTTGAGGAGGAACAGGCCGTCGTCGTTTTCACGGCGCAGATGGCAGATGCGCGACTTGACCATGACGGGCATTCTGCCAATGAAGACAACGTCCTTCATGTCGTCGGACTTGCCCTCGGTGATGTTGTCATCGACGGCCTCGTCCTCCCACTCAATGCGCGTGGGGTGCTCGCCGGTGCGCTTCAGGTCGTCTTGTTGGTCGTCGGTGAGCTCGTTGAGCGGGATGGGCGACTCGACGGCTAGACGCACTTTGGAGGTGATCTTGAGGTAGAGGGGACTGGCATAGGTCAGGTTGCGTTCGCGGCACTCGTACGGAAGCAGAGTCGATTCTTTGCCGTCCTGTTCGGTGATGGACGGCCGCGACACCATGACCTTGCCAAAGTCAACATCGTATCGGCGCAGGGCAAAGGCGCGACCGTCGTGGCTGGGGGGATTTGTCTGGTCGATGGTGATGTGGGAGTATTCGCTGACGAGATCCTGCACCGTGGTGGTGGTGAACTCATCGAAGGAGTCGACTTGCTGGGACGCCAGACCCTTGGTCTCAAAGAAGGTTGAGATGACGGTCCAGCAGTCCTCGGGGGTGATGCCCTCGTCGGCCTCGCCGTACTCGTCGTAGTCGTAGCCGTCGTCGTAGTCTTCCATGGTCGGTGTGTGTGTGTGTGTGTGATGCGGGCGGTGGTGAGGGCGAGAGAGATTGGGGCAGCAAGGCTGAGGTCGAGAGAAGGGCGTGGAGGCGACGACGTGCAAGGTGCGATGAGGGCTGAAGTCAACGGTGAGAGGTGCGGAGTACGAGTATCCAAGGGATGTGGAGAAGACGGGGACGGCGCTGGAAGAGGACGGAAGAGAATTATCGATCAATTCGTAGCGTAGCGGCAGATGGCTGTCGTGACGGTGATTGGCTTTACAGGGCAGAGATTGCTGAGAAATTCAAAAGGCCGGTGTTGTCCAGATGGCAGAACGATTTAAATTCGAAGAACAGGAAAAGACGGGGGAAGAAAAGAAACGAAGGCAATTAATTGAGCGCCAGTCAACCAAACAGAAGCGAAGAAGAGAAGAAGAGAAGAAGAGGAAATGCGTCAAAATGGGGTGCAGAAGCCGCCGTCGGAAAGGCGTTTGGTTGCAGCTTGGGAGGCAAGATTTGCTTTTGCCTCGAGACTTTGGCTGGGCTTTGGCTGGGCTTTGCTTCTGCTTTGCTTCTGCTTTCGCTCTCCGGTTGCTTTGGCGTCAGTGTGATGCTTGCTAAGCTGGAAAGACAAAAAATCCAGAAGCACGACGGGAAGCCTTGTGCGTTCTGGCATTTGATTGGCTGCCTTGTCTAGCCTAGCAAAGCACAGAGCACAGACGCTGGATCCACCCATCTGCCACCGTGACGCGAACAAAATTGTGGCAATGTGTGGCGCTTAGCCTGAGGCGTGGCTCAAGTTGATAACCCTACTGTATGTGACTAACCCAGAAGAAATATCCGCCTTCTCTCAGCTAACGTGCAGTTGTTTTTTTTTTGCCGCGGCAAGTCTACAGTGTCGCGGCAAGGTCGCTGCTCGGCCCACCATGGCCCATCTGCCTGATATCCAAGGGCAACAGCAAGCCCATCTTGTCCATCAACACAGCGTACAGCATCCCGTTTGGCCAGCAAGTCCACGTGGCTGAAAATTACCCGCCAAAGAGACAGAGGGACGAGAGAAGAAGGGATAAGATGGGAGAAGAACAAGGATTGGCTGCAGCTTATGATGTCGTAATACAGATCGGCTAAATATAAAGGCGTGGCGCGTGTTGCGTTTCACAAAGAGAACTTCACGTCGGCTTATACACACAGCGACAAGGATTGACATGGCCAAAGGGACCTCCAGCATTCTTCATCGGAATACGGCTACAAATAACTGCCCATATATAGATATATAAACCAGGCCCTATCACGGGCCAGGAGTGTCTGCAATAGCACTAGTAGTGGCAGATACCGCCCTCACTGGTCGACCATGCACCCGCAAGCCCAGCAACATCCAGGTCCTTCTCAGGCTCCAGACCAGTCTCGGTCTCGGTCTTTCCCAGGAAAAAGTCGTTACGGCCCTCGGGCTTTCCCTGGCGCTTCATAAACTTGCGCGCCCACGTCTGCGCAGCAACGTCGCCAGTCTCATCACGTGCCTGCTTTAAGAACGGAATCAGCGCTGTGCCACCCGTACCGGTGAGCTTCTTCCTGGCCTCGCTTTCGTTGGCCCCAGACATGTTGAGCTTGCGCGACGACGTGGCGATGTTGACGGGTTTACGTGTGGCCTCGGGGCTGTGGGCGCGGGACGGGCGCGCCTCGCGTGACGGAATAATGATGTAGCGTGTGACAATGTTGATGTGCTTATCACGGAAAGTGCTCAGCATGGCAATGCAGGCGTCGTAGGCCAGAGTCAGCTGCGGCTGGCTTGCCGCATTGGCGTGAACATAGTCGCGAATGTTGGCAACAAGCTCAATGTCACGCAAAAAGCGAGCGTGACCTCCGGGCATGTACTGCAGCATTTCGTCCATAAAGGAATGTCTGGAAGACGTAGATTTCGAAACACTATCCGACTTTTGACCGGTAGGACGATGCGAAATACCGAGGGCAATGTCAAAGAACTGAATCAGACTGCTCTGGGCATTGGAGCCGCCAGCATACTGGCGATATTCCGTGTAGCCGCGAGCATCTTCGTACAGAACACCATTGGGGAGACCAGCGTCAGCCATGTTGCGGGAGCCGGCCAAAAACGGCCTGATCTGGTTGTAAAAGACAAAGGGGGCACAGCGTTCATGCATGCGCTCGAGCAAGGTCGTCAGATCAGTCAAAAGCTCAGCCAGACGGCGGAGGCACGATGCTGCGGTATCAGGGTCGTTGTCACGAACTGCCTGAATAGTCTTAAGCATGAGGCCAATGCTGGGCGCTCCCTTGGCTTCGATGGCAACAGAGACCAGATAGAACCAAGACTCGTCAAGCGAGCCGGTAAAGGTGTTTAAAGTAGAAAGATTCTCCAGGTTGTCAATGTCCTCGTCAATGAAAAGCGGCTTGAAGTTCCAGAGGCAAACAGCGGCGTACGTTGCCACGGGAGGAAGCTCCAGATGCTTGGAAACCTCGAGCAGCGGAGCAGAAATGCAGCGTGGCAGCTTTTCTTCGGGCTGATCGTCTCCCCAAATGTAAGCATGGGCCATGAAGCATAGCATCATGTAGGCACGACGCCATTCGGTTTCATCCTCGAGACCAATGGTGGACAGGACAGGGAGCCTGTCAATAACGCCGCGCAGTCGGCGACTCAGAATAAGGGCCTGCAGATTGGCCATGACAGCCTCCCACTTGTTGTAGTAGGGGTCAGGGAGTCGGGTGAGGGGCAGTACATCGGGCAAGAAACCGTTCTTGAGCGAGACGCCATAGCGGCGGGTATCACGGAGATCGGGGATAGCGGGGAGCATGTTTGCGGTGCGGGACAGAGAATGCGAGCGGAGGCGAAAGCGGAAGCGGCAGAGGAGACGAGGACGGGGACGGAGGCGTAAAAGCAAGCGTTCGTTCCTCTATGACAGTAGTGTATATGCAGTTGGACAAGGTAATTTGTAGTAGAAATAGACCTGACGCAAGGAGTATCAACAATGAGTACTTAACGTACCGCGATACTCCTCAGCCGTGCGAGAACACTGCCAGCCGCGCGCATACGGGTTGAAAGCGGAGAAGGGAAAAAGTGAAGCAAGCCTGATAGTGTGTCAAGCTAAAAGGCAGCGAAAAGCAGAGGAGACAGTGTTTGCAGGAATTGGAGTGAGAGGCAGAGGCAGAGACAGAGACAGAGGCAGAGACACAAAAAGAAAGAAAAGAAAAGAAAAGAAAAGAGCCAATGGAACAAAGAAGAAGAGGGGGAGGGGATGTGCCAGCCCACAGCAGCTTTATAAGAGTCTTGATAAAGAAAGGATTGGAAAAGTGAAAAGAAGAGAACGAGGGCCTGGCTCTGTGTAGAGTAGATTCCAGGGCAGTTCCAGGCGGTCACAGGCCACAATAGGTCCCAGTGGGTGAACGTGGGTTTAATGGTGGTCTGAGGGTGGACAAAAGGAAGAAGAACAAGAAGAAGTGGTCCGGAATGCAGAAAATTTAGATCCCTGCTTTGGGTCGATTTCGAGTCGGGGTTTGTTGCGGCCGAGATGTTTGTTTCGGCTGGCTGGTGAAACCGCGGCAAAAAGCGGGAGAAAGTAAAAAAAAAAGAGAAGTTTTGGATGGGTGTGAAGAAGGTGAAGAAGAAGAAGAAGAAAAAAAAATAAAAGAAGAAAAAAAATAAAAAAAAAAGAAGAAAAAGATGCAAATTCTGCCCTTCGTTGTCTGATAAAAGCCCAAATAGGAAAGAGACATTGCTCCTGCCTTGTGCTTTCAAAATGCCATCAAACCCACGCCATCATTGCGCAACTTCCTTCTACTTTTAGTCATTTCCCTCTTTCCCTCTTTCTCTCCTCTTTCCATCTTTCCCTCTTTCCTTCTTTCCCTCTTTCCTTCTTTCCCTCTTCCCCACTAACTTCCTGCCCTCCTGCCCTCCTGCCCTACCTGTCCGCCGAGTAATCCATACGTCCCGATCTAGCCCGCTAATCGTTCATACTCTTGCCCAGTCTCGCCTCGTCGCTGTCTCCGTTTCTTCCCTTGGCCCGCAACCCATAGCGTGACCTTTGCCTTTGTTCCTTTCGCCTGGCCCTCCAGTCCAGAGCGCTTTGCGCCAGTCAGTGCCCCGTGACAGATATCGTTTTTCTTTTTCTCCCGCTGCTTTGTCATCTTTTGTTCCTGCTATGTGTCCACTTTTTGAGCTATCACATCTTGATCTGACCCGATCAGCCCATTTCTCGCAGAGGCTAGAAGCAAGAGCAAGCCAAAGAAAGAAGTCTTGTAGTTTGGTCATGTTTAGCCGAAGATTCTCCGAAAAGCGCAGTCATGTCATAGACACAGCCTGGGTGGGGTGGGGCGGCAATGCGCCTGTCCCAGTGTCTTGTAGCCTGCCGCCAAAAGGGATACGTAAAGGTACATATGTGCATGTGTGCATAATATGTACATCTGTAGGTAGGTAGTTAGTGAGGTAGGTACCTATGCCCTACATACAGTGCATTCAAGTGCCAAGTCCGTACCAGTCCGTACCGTGTACCAAAGTATCCCCCCCATTCTGTAACCCTCCACATCTTCAGCCTTGCTCTTTTGCCCAGCCTTGCGCATGGCTGTATGTTTGTCTATCCGTCCTGGAAGCTGTAACAAAACCCTAAATACACCCCCACCTCATGTACACATAACCCGAATGTCTTCCTGCTGCCAGCTTTCCGAGCTTTGCTCAGACGTCTGAGCTTGGCCCTCAACCTACCGTTGACATCATAGCTCTGCATAAAACACCGCATCGGCTACGCTCACGTCATCTCTACGCATCAACATCGCCATGCCGGTTCCCCAAAGAGTGCTCAACTGGCTATACAGCATTCTGACCGGAGTATGTGTCCAAGCCCTCACAACGCCTCGCCCTGGTTTCTAACTGCGGGCTACAGGAATACCAAGACATCAACCGCAGCTACTACGACATCTCACAAGTCCTTGCAACCTATCCCAACTTGACTCTTCAGAATGAGGTCCATAGTGAGTCTGGCCAAGCTGTGTGGACGGCACGACGAGCAAAGAAGGGCGCCAGAACGCTAACACGCTGTCTCCTCAGCATTCCCCAACGGCGCCTCGGCCCTCATGCTCAACATCTACGGAACCGTCCCCGTTGTCTTCCGTGGCCACACGTACTACTTCCCCATTTCCATCTGGGTGCCCCATGCCTACCCCCGTGAGCCTCCAATAGTATACGTCACTCCCACGCCAAAGATGATTATTCGGCCTGGACAGCATGTCGACCCGCAAGGCCAGGTCTATCATCCGTATCTCTCGGGATGGACGACGTTCTGGGACGTAAGTAGAACACGCCCACAAGAGACCCCGCGTCACACACAAGCTAACCGCTGCTTGCATGTCTGTAGAAATCTACCATTGTCGATATGCTCGCTATATTGATCGATGTGTTTGCCAAAGAGCCTCCCCTGACCGCTCGACCGGCCAATGCTCCATCCCCACCTCCGCCCGCAGCAGCTACTCCTGCCCCGGCGCAACAAAACAGTTCTCACCAACCTGTAACCCCGTCCCCCCAACCACCACAACCGCTGCAAACACCGCAAGCACCGCAAACACCGCAAACGCCGCTACAGGTCCAAGCCCCCGTCCCTGTACATTCTCAGTACCAACAAGCGCCGCCCACGCGACCTCTCATCCACAATCCCGCTGTGGCACGTGCTGCATCGGCATCTGGCCCCCCACCGCCGCCACCACCGCCACCACCGCCTAAACAGCCTCATGTTGACTCAGGCGCAGCTAGCTATGGCTCTACTGTACCCTCTGGCTCTGCGGGCCCCGTTGATCCTAATAACGTGCGCTATGCTTCACCAGCTCCGTTGCAAAGATCGCAGTCATCAGCGCAGAGTAACAGCGCCACACCCCCCGCTAGACAGCTGTCCAGATATGACTCTGCACCGCCTCTGCCACTACACCAAGTCCATGCTAGGAGCATTCCTCTACAGCAAATCACTGCTTCTGCGGCTCAAAACAGCCATGGCTATGGCTCTCCGGCAATGGCCCCTCAGAGCCCACCCATCGTATCCCAGGCTCAGGGATCCCACCACCATCCCCAACACCACCCTTACCAAAACTACGGCCCCCCGCAGCTCCAGCCACACCCTGGGCCCGCTCCTATGCCAACCAAGCCTAAGCCTCCTATGCCCGACCTCATGGATGAGCCGGTAGCGCCCTCGCCGCCTCCCGCCTCGTCCACCTCTACCACTGCGGCACCTCCCATTCCACCAAACCCGCTCAAAGACCAAATCACAACCGACATCGGCGCCGCCCTCTACGCCAAGCGCCAGGAAGCCACCGAGCGCTACACCAGCAGCATTGCCGGCCTGCACGCACAGCACGACGCCATGAGCTCGGCGATGCAGGGCATGCACGCCGAGCTCGCCGACCTCGCCCATTTCCACCAGACCACGACCACCAACATGGTCATCCTGCGCGACACGCTCGCCCACGCCGACAAGGTCATCGCCGACAGCGCCACGCTGCCCAACGTCGACATTGACGAGCTGCTCGTCGCGCCCACCGTCGTCGCCAACCAGCTCTATGCCGTGGTCGCCGAGGAGCGCGCGCTCAACGACGCCATCTTCGTGCTTGGCCGCGCGCTCGAGCGCGGCAGAATCTCGCCTGCCGTGTTTGCAAAGACCACGAGGGGCCTGGCGCGGGACTTGTTCTTGCGCAGGGCGCTGGTGCGCAAGATTGGGAAGGGCATGGGGCTGGATATGTAGTCTCGGCGTGCCCCGTGGGGAGGCTTGGCTGCGTAACGGAGTTGATACCATGTGATTGATTAGTCGGGCCTTGTGTATTCTTCATTGCTATTCAATGGCTATTCTTGTGTGTGGAACGGGTGGCGACTGGTGGCGTGATAAACATGCAGTGTGTAATGTCCCGCGCGCACAAGAGGCAGAGGTACTTTTATACGTATACATATATGAGCCGTGCCGACTCTGTCCCTTTTTATCCCTTGCAAACTAGGTCTCTAGATTGACCACAACGATTGACCACAACATGTCCAACGACAAGTGTCCGAGATAATACATCTCCATTCCTATGTCTAATCATGCTATCCACAATCGCACAATATCCTCCTCACGGGGGGGGGGGGGGGGGGGATCTGTAAGTGCGAACCAACCTCTTGTATCAGAACAAAAAACAAACAAAGCATCCCGAGTAGACGTCTGTCTGTCTTGTACTATGCTCAAGTCCTTGTTCTGGCCCTGGAGAGATATCTTGGCATGTCTCCCATGTACTGCCACTTTGCCCTCTCTCTGTTCCCCCAGTGCCTGTGCGGTCTGGGATGCTGCAAGACACAGCCAGCCGTCGACGTACTGTACGGCTGCCACTCGGCAGGTCCTTGTATCTGCGCTTGGCGCTGCAGGGTTTCCAGCAGGGTCATCTGAGTAACTGGCTTCCAGTCTTCCGGGAGCCACTGAGGCACATGCTCCGCAACATCCGCGTAGCTACTGACGCCGTGGTGGGGGGTGCGGAAACGCAGCTGTCGCCGAAAATGGCCTTTCTTTTTGGTGTTCTCGGAGTTGCCACTGGCGCCGTGGCCAAGCTTGAGACTGAAGAATGAGTGGCGCTGTTCTGGGCAACTTTGAAACGGTGCTGGCTCTACGATGGGTGACTGAGAAGAATTGACAGTTGTGTGATCATCCTTGATATCAGTCGGGGCCATGGTATTCAGAGCAGCTGCGTTTGCATTACCTAAAGGCCTCCGGTTTTGCTTGGCCCGGGGTGCGAACTAGGACCCCAAACTCAAGCTCCACCCTGAGTCCGCTCGCTTGCACTGCGCCCTTGATCTGGGTTGTGTAACATGGTCGGTGCTTGGCTGTTGCTGCTGTGGTTGATACTGGTGCTCTTCTGAGGACGGCTCGAAGCTCAAGCTACCCTCGCCAGGTGAGTTGGAATTTTCACGATCTGAATGCCGCAGCCTGGTGAGTAGGGTTTCTGAAAAATTCTTCAACTTTTGTCTCGGCTTCCCAGCAAAGGTAGTTTTGGGAGGAGACATGGATGCCATGGACAAAAGGTTAGAATCAGACTTTGGCCGATGGCCAGCAAGTTTGGGAGGTTTTCTGTACTCCATCTGAGGCTCATAAATATAGTCGACGTTGTAATCTTCATCCGCTACGGAAGAAAAGACGGAATGGTTTGTCGACGAGTTTGAACGGTAGCGAGAATTGAGTCGCGATAGCTTGGAGGTTGCGCTTCTGTGTAGGCCTCGGGGACTCGGAGATGATAGGCGTAGCTGTCCAGTGATTGCAATCTTGTCAAATTCGTCACTGGGCTCTCCCACCCTTCTGATTGCAGAGACAACAGAAGAATACCACGTATGGGAGCGGAAGCGGTTAGAATTGCCCATGGTGTTTGCCCGCCTGTGGCCATGCAGGGGCGCCAGGATGTTGCTTTTGCCGGAAGTTTTCATGGCCAGCCAGCGCGACCCGTCTTCATCGTCAGAAGCTACGTCGGAAATCATGGAGTGGCCGGAGTTGTTTGGGGCAGCAGAGGCCAGAGCTGTGGTGGTAGACGACAGAAGCGGATACGGAGACATATTGCGCGATCGTTTTATCGGGGCGGTTGCACAGGAATTGTACTGCGTCAGAGAAGTATACGAAGGATTTAGCTGAAGTGACGATGGACCCGTCGAGTATGACGCGGCGGCCGATGAAGGAGTGGATAGAGTTTGAAGCGAGGCGGCGTTGATGGAGGGCGGGTGGCGGCCGCGAAGGCGGAGTTCGGCGACCGGGGCGGGGCCGGGGTCTTCAAGGGAAAGCATGTGGGCTTGGGGGTCGGAGGCAGAAGCAGGAGCAGGAGCAGGAGCAAGAGCAGAAGCAGATGCAGATGCAGATGCAGATGCAGAACTGCTTTCATAGCTAGGGAGCTTCCAGCGGCGTCGGGGGCGGGGGCGGGATCGCTGCATGATGGGTGTCACGGGCCTGTGATTCCAGGCGGAATCCATAGCAGCAGCAGAAGAGGAGATGACCAGACGCGGCGACGGTGGGGTTCGAGATATCTGGCCTGTGGTCAAGAGGCTGCTGACCGAGGCTGAGCCGGGAGTGCAGGCACGCGAAGTGCTGACCGGGAGGCCAGATTCGGAGAGAAAGAATACTGCCGCCATTTGTAAAGATGCCGATAATGAAATAGTGAATACAGAGCAGCACCCAGGATCCCGCCGATATCAGGACTGATGGGGAGGAAGCAGGAGAGGAGGAAAGGAGTAAATACAACAGTCCACGCGGGACTGTACAGCGCAGGAGAGCCGGCAGAGCGCGGGGGTGGAGACGCGGGACGGACGGAACGAGTGACTGGGTTTCCGTATGTTGATGAAGGAGCGTGAGCGGCGACGAATGGAACGTCCTCTGCGGGCGAGAAGAGGAAAAAGAGAAAAAAAAAGAGAAAAGAAAAAGAAATAAAGAAAAAAAATAAAGAAAAGAAGAAGAAGAAGAAAGAAGGGAGAGAAAAAGAGGGGAAGAAGAAATTTTCATGAGGTTTGCGTGGACAAAGAGATCAAAACACGCGACAAACTGATGATGTTGAAACGGAAGGCACGCGCAACAACGGGAGTGGTGCCAAATGGGGCAACTGCGTGGAAGGGGAAGAGGCAAGTGCCTATTTGGGG
>JADILG010000197.1:0-15269 GCA_017591655.1 Thielaviopsis populi
ACCCCTTTTAAAGCCGTTACAAACCCCCGTTTGTCGGTGCCTGGGGGTGTGTAAAAACAGGCCGTTTTTTTTTCCCCCCCCCCCCCCCCCCGGGACAGCAGTAGCATGTCTCGCAAAAGAACCCATAAAACATGCAGTAATAATCATTAAACAAAAAGTACATAGAAATATCCGCAATCAACACCGGGCACATGTGGCTTAGTCCGAGTCGTCGTTGATAGTCGCTCGAGCCCGGTCAATAGCCGTGTCGCCGGTGGGCTTGCTGCCGGATGCCTGGTTCTGAGAAGGCGATCTGTGGAAAGCAGCCTCTTCATCCTCAGCATCCAGCTGTGTCAAAAAGGTCTCCCATTTCTCAATGAGCTGCGACAGGCACATGTTAGCACTTGTTGTATTTGCCACACTACCAAACCACAAGACTTACCTCTTTCTGCGCCTCGACCGCGCCCTCCAAGAACGTTTCCACGCCGCTTTTAAAGTCTTCAACCTTCTCACGCTCGAAGCGATCCAGTTCTGTCCGCATCAGCTTGCCAATATCTTCAAAGAGCAGCCTCGCCTGGTGCGTCTTGCGCTCGGCTTCGGCCACCTCGGCGTTGATCTGGTTAATTCTATCCTGCTGGCTTCTTCCCTGGCGCAGAATCTTGTCCTGTGAAGCCTTGCGCTTCTGTAGATCTTGCTCTGCAGCATGCCACGCATGGAAGGCCTTTTGGCGCTGGCTGAAGGCTTGCTTGACGGAGCCAATGAGCCGAATGTACTCATCGAGAATGATGCCAAAGGTAAGCATGTCTTGCATTCCCTGGCGCTCATAGACATCGCGAATGGTAAGCTGGAGTTCAGAGAGCGCCTCGAGAGGACCAGACAGCGTGGGAGACAGTTCCACAGTAGACAGGGCATGCAGCGAAGCAGAAAAGTCCGAGGCTGCCTCGGCCATGCCCTTGCGCTGGTTGATCATGGACTCCATGGCTTTCATCAGAGCACGCAGTTGAGCCTCGAGAGCATCAAGATAGACCTTGCGATCGTGGAACCACTGTACCAAATGTTAGAACGGGCCCATCGGGGGTTCTGGAAAAGCAGCCGAATACCAAGTACGTACCTCATCCTGTTCAACAAACTTGTTGCTAGATCCAACACCAATGCCAAACCCAAACATGCCTTTGCTTTCCGCAGGCAACGGCTCACGGCGTTCTTTATGCTTGACATCAACGTTAAATGACTCACTCTCCAAGAACAGCTTCAAGTCGGCGTCGTGCTGCAGCGTCGGATGTGCCACAATTTTGACCAACATCTTCTCCAGTGCTGCTCTTCTGCTCTCGACAAAGTTGGTATCAAAGCGGTTTAGTGCCTGCTTCTCCGGGGCCGGGGGCACGATGATGCCGGGATTGTTTCCATGTAGCGTAGTGTAGAGCCACAGGAAATCACGGTAGCGGCGCTTCACTTCGAACTCGGGCTGGCGGTAGGCCTTGGACGTGGTCTGCGTGCGCACCGAGTACACAATGTGCGAGCTCGTAAGATCGCCCACTTTGTGCGGGTCGCCCACGGTGACATTGAAGGTCGGTTTGGCAGCGCGCTCGATGCTGACGCTGGGCGGGTTGTTCGACTGGACGGGGCTCGGCATTGACGCAACAACAGGCGGCGGGGCGCGCGGGCCCGAGAATCCTTCGGGGATGTCGTCGTCAATGTAGTGCGGGTCGGCAGGGCCGCGGCGGCTGGGCTGTTGTTGCTGGGGGAGCGTTGTACGGACGACGAGCTGTTCTTTCTGGGGCAGTGGTGGGCCCGAGGCAGACGCGGGGACTGTTTCGCTGGAGGCATCGCTGCCAGCGCCAAGCGGGCCTAGGGGGCCCAGCGGGTCATCTTCAACGGACTGTAGCTTGGTGACCTGGGTTATCATGCGGCGTGGGCCAGTCGATCGGGGACCGGATTGGCCGCTGGGACTGGGAGTCGGCTTGGAGACGTTGGAGGAGGCTTTTCCGGAATCAGAGGTGCTCGTGGTTTGCTTCGGGCTGGAGCTGGCATCGGCCCAGGGCGACGGCTCTAGATCCATGGCTAGACGTAAGGCTCGAAGGGGGGGGAGAGCGAGGATCGCGTTGCTTTTGCTTGAAGCTGGTAAAACGAAGCTCGAAGCTCAGAAATGGGCTTAGAATGAACAGCTGATGGTCCACTTGGTCTGATCGCGAAGGTCTGATGTCACAGCTGAGTCAATTGAGCGACAGCTTTATCGGCAAGGAAGCGGTATTCCGCGAATGGAGTTTCTATGCTTGTGGCAAAGAATAGAAAGTGTCTGTATGGAAGGAGCTTGGAATTGATTGAGTAGACAACATCGACTTGTTGGAGTTGAATGCGCTGGAGTTTTAGAGCTCAACCTCACCCCTCTAACCCACAGGGTTAGGGTATACCTCTATTCTGTCTAAATGGCAACCCTATCTGGCTATTTGTTGCACAGCCCCAGGAGGCGAAACACGACATCAGGCACAGATTAATAGAGACATGGTGCATTTTATGGCGTTGATGTGAGGTTCTCCATGAAAATATGAACACAGCCTCTCATGTATGAGGACTGGTAGAAATCAGCGTGTTTTGAGTGCTAACTTTTGGCATTTCCCGAATGTTAACCCCAATTAAAGCCATTACTCTCACAAACATAACCCTAGAAGCATCATCGGCTGCTCCCTATCGCTCGGGATCATAGCAACCGCCAGCAAGCACCAGATTCATTCTCGTGAACTGCACTTTCAAAACAGGCGTCTGCTTTGTTGGCAGCGCCGAGATCTGATCGGCTGTAATCGTGACCTCTTTGCCCTTGCGCTTGCCAGAGCCCGAGGCAGGTCCGCTACCACCACTGGCTCCACCTCCAGCACCACCGGCACCACCTCCAGCACCACCGGCTCCATTTACCGACCCTCCGGCCGGTCCGTTGGCGTTGGCGCGTGAAACATCACCAGCAGAAGTACCATTACCATCAGTACCATTGGCTGCTACAGTGTCGCCTGAGTTGACAGTGATGGCTTGGGACTGGGTGGTGGGCTTATGGCCCTGTGCAGGCATGTTGACATCCCAGATCCGCACACTTCCATCGTGGCCGCCGGAAGCGAGGACAAGAGACTCCACACCAAAGCTGAGTGAGGTCACACCGCCTTTGCCATGACCGCGCGACCGCTTGATGCGAGTGCCTTTGTCTAGATCCCAGTAGAAAATATTTCCAGCATTGTCGCCGCTGACCATGAGCTTGCCGTCTGGCGAGCACTCGATAGTGGCAATGTAATCTGTGTGGCCAGTGAATACACGCACGCATTCGCCTGTGACAACAGACCACATGCGAATGGTCTTGTCGGTCTCGTCCGAAGCTGAAAACACGTACATGCCGTTGGGATGCCATGCGATGGCGGAGATGCTTGTGTCATGGCCCACGAGGAGACGCTGCGCAGAGGCATGGTCCTGCATCCATACCCGAGCAGTGCGATCCCAGCCACCACTGAGGAAGTAGTGCCCTTGAGGACTCCATTTTACGCGCATGACGGGGCCTGAGTGACCTCTGTAAACGCAAAGGCAGGTCCACGTATCTAGAGACCACAATCGAATTTGGCCATCGGCAGAGCATGACAGCAAAAGTCTGGTTGAGGTGTCTAGTGGGGTAGGTGCTTGTTTGCCTTCATTACCAAACGGCGTACTGTCCCATTGGGCTGTGCCATCGGAGAATGAAAGACCAAAAACGGGAGCTGAATGGCCAATCAGTTTACGGTTGTTGATCTTGAGATCCTTTTCATCCGTCATGCGAGTTGTCAAGGGAGATCCGTCAAGGGTCCACACTCTAATGTACGAGTCCATAGTGCCAACGGCAGCAAGCTTGTTGTCGGGGGAAAACTCGAGACAAGAAACCCTACAGCTGGTTAGTGCTCCGAGCAAATACTACTACTACTACGCCGCGGGGAGGGGGCAAGTATATTCAGACTTACATGCCGCATGTATTGTGGAAAGTGTACATCAAGGCACTGACACCAGGACCAACACCTCCGGTGTGGTTGGTGTCCATTTTAAACCGATCGCGGTTCTCGCGCACTTTTTGCATTTCCATGACAACATCGCGAGCTCGAGAAGGCGGCAAAGGAAGGTCAGAACGACTGGGTACGTCACTGCTTTCTTCCCTTTTTATGCGGCGTTCAAACTCATCAACAAGTGATGGCTTGCCAAGGATGGGGGGGTTGCGTTGATCTTCTTCTTCCAGTTCGGCGCGCACATCATCCCTCAACCCCTCTTCCATAGGGAGAGGGCCAAGTTTGAGAGGGGTAGTGGTCGTTAAAACATCCTTGTTTGATAGACCTGTGTAGTGGCCCGGAATTCCCTCGTCACGATCAATGTCCTCAAGATCAAGGCCCTGGCTCCGACGGTAGATGGCCTCAAAGCTGAAGGGCTCAATGGGGCCGCGTGAGACGGACTCGATCTGGCAGTAAGCTTGGATAACATAGCTGATGACAGCGCCGCCATTATCGTTCTCACGTTCGAGAAAGTGAAACAATGGGCCAACGATAGCCTGGTTTAGAGGAATTCTGTACTTGTTGTTTTTGTACAGCTGTGTGATTTGGTTTTCCTTGACATGTTCGGGGCTTGTTATCGTTGAGAAGACACGCAAATCGTCCTGGTGATACCGTTCAAAGAAGGGCTTGACTGCGGTGAGAAGGGCCTTGGCATCCTCACGATAGTTTTGCTCGAGCAGTTCTATCCATGCATAAACAAAATAGGGCCAGAGTAGCTTGCCCAGTTCGAACTGTAGATACGGGGGATTAGTACAGTGTGTGAAGGTTAGTGCGGAGCATGAGCATTACCTTGTAAATCTCGAGATTTGTTTCAACCCAGTCCCGTAGGAGAGCAAAGGCCTTGTGATACTTCCTGGGGCCCATGATGGCACTGTCGTCGTGAATGGGGCGGCCATCTGGGCCAATGTTTTTGGACTCATCTCTGAAGACAAGCTCTGTGCGCGTGTAGCCTCTCTTGAGAAGGTAGTCGGTAACCTGGAATGGCGTTCATCAGTTGTCATGTCGTACAGGATGTATGATGTAGTTGGTGACAATATGTGGGACAAATGCCGGGACAAATGCCGGGACATGCAAGTGTTACCGGCGCGGCAGTGTTTGCAGTGGCAGCCCTCGACAGCAAATCAGGGCCAGCGGCATAGTCCCAGATGGGGAGGTGTTGACGACGTTGCATCTCAAGCAAGCTTTCACCCAGATCGCAGGCCATCCGTCCAGGCCAGTGCGGACAAGTCACTAACCGCTTTTCCAAACTCCCTGTGCGCAGCGTACAGCCCATGGTGAGCTCCAAAGAAGCGCCAACCGACGCTGCGCGATGGGAGGAGAGACTTCAGGCTTCATCGCGAGAGGAGTGGCGCCAATGTGCCATGTGATGTATGCCACCTCTCAGAAAAGAACAGCAAAGCGTAAACAAGGCAAGGAAGCAAGAACGGCATTGGCCGGCTAGCGGTAACGGGAGATGCGGGAAAGGTATCCGTCCGTGGCTTCCAACACGGACCAGGGCAACAAGGCCAAAGAGGCACAGAGAACTTACGATTTGGTTGAGGTTCTGGTTGGACATTGGCGCTGCCGGGGCAGTCGCGGCAATTGCAGTTGCTCCAACCGCCGGGGGAGCAGTGGCGGCTCCGGGGACTGCAGACATAGAAAGCGCCGTGAGGGGCTCGCAGCCGGGCGTGCAGTGGTTTGGGGTGTGTTTGGCGGGGCCGAGGGAGACACTCTGGGATGAACGGGCGATGTGCAGGCGACGGGCAGGCGATGAAACTGTGTGGAACAACAGTTATACAAGGTGCAGCAGTGCAGCAGTGCAGCAGGTGTTCCTCCCAGTCGTTGGAAATAGGCGTGGACGAGCCGCGAGACGCCAGACAGAAAATAAGTATTAAGGGTGTAGATGATGCAGATGGACACTTCACGTGGATGGAAAGACAGGAGCAATCGTTATGGCGACCAGAAAATTGAGGCTGCAATTTAATGAGGCTGCAAACAAGTCGACGAGCGCCCTGCACGGTAGTTACCTTTGTCGTCGTTGTCGTCGTCGTCGCGGTTTTGGTAGTCGCGGCATGCTGCTATTTGCCGGGGTTTACCCGCAACCTTACACCGAGCCGCAGGGTTGCAGCATCTAACCCTATTGTCTGTATCACGTGATGCAATGGCAGTACAGATGCTGGCTAACAACGTCCCGCGAGCCAAGCTTACTGTTGCTTGCATCTTTACTGCCACACCTACCGATAGCATCGATACCACCACCACCATCACCACCGCCACCACCATATTTTCTTACCATGGAAGATATGCAAATTGATAACGAGGCCCAGGAGGAGCCCTTTGTTCCCTTCACCATACCCGAGCGGATTCAACAACTAGGCGAAATCGATAAGGTACGCTCCCGTTGTCCACCCGCCGTGTGCATCTCCGCCCCAAGCTGCAAACTAACATATGTGATAGGACCTAGTCAAGCTGATGGAGCACACCGGCGATGCCATGACGTCGCTGGGCTACAAGGAGTCTGAAACGCCGCAGGCGCAGTCCAAAATCCAGCAAGAAGCCTTCCACAAGGCCATGAACGACCTGCTCCGGACTCTGCACACCGTTGACGTGCACATGAAGCGCCAGATCATGGGCCTCAAAGAAGCAGGCATCATCGTGCTGGAGGAGCAGCAGCCCAAGACGTCGCTGAAGCCCAATGGCATGGGCGCCGTCGGCAAGCTGGATGCCGCCTGGCTGAATAGTCGCAGCGACAAGGTTGAGAGCGACATGGAGGCCGAACTGTGGGCTGAGGCGCGCAAGTTCCTCGACAAGGCAAAGCCGGGCCCGGCCAGTTAAGACCTGTGCGCTGACTTTGTGATATATGCGCATGTTACGTCCCTTGAGAGCTTCCATGCTGGTTACAATGAACTCCGGAGCACTCGGACCTACAGAACGAGTGCGGATGGGAAAGTTCAATGTATCCAGCACGCGTTCATGGAAACCCATCATCACCATGTCTATATTTCGAATGGGGCCCGAGCCTGGCAAGGCAGCGGGAGATCGTCTTGATTAGAAATTAAAAGACACCGAAAGAACAGGCATCAATGAGCCACCTAATTTAATACCCAATTTAATCACGCATTATACCCGCCGTTTTACAACGTAAAGCTGCGTGTGCCCTCAACCAATCCCTCCGCTCTCTTCGTAATGGCAGCCCACTCCGGAGCAAAAGCCAGCAGCTGGTCCAACACGGGGATTGTCTCGTGCCGGTTCGCATCAGACCAGATGCACGCGACCTGGCCACCGATTTTGCTCTTGGGGCCTTCACCGGCCATGTCCATCTCCGCCTCCGCTGTCCACTCCACATCAAGCTTCCACGTCTTCTCCCAGTCCCGGCGCCACAACTTGACCTGGCACACTTCCTCAGGCACCGGCGCAAAACGCTGGTCCCACGGCTCGCCAGAAGCAACGGAAAACTTCTTCACCGGCGCGTCAAAGCGTACAAAGCAGGCCTTGGTGTTGGTGCCATTTATGCTCAGAGACGCCTTGCGTGCGCCACCGGCAGCCCGCGTGACATTGACGGTGATAAAGTCCTTGGACATACCGGTGTAGCCAGGCACAGGGCTCGGGATGGTTGAGGGTTTGTCGGTGGTGTTGAATTTGCAACCGACAAGCCCGGAACGGCTGTCGCTGTTATCACAGACGACAGGAGCACCAGCTGATGCAGGTATCGATGCAATGATGGGCCGGATGTAATCTTCCAGACCATCCAGACGAACAGTGCTGATGCCGGTGTCCAGATTAACGCTCTGCTGGAAGTAAGCCTTGTAGCGTGCCTGGGCTGAGAAGGGGAAAGCAAGGAGGTTATACACCAAAGTGACTGCAAAGATTGCCATCAGCAAGAGAGGAAGTCGCGGGGGCACCCGGTGCAAAAACGGCAAAGCCGGCACACTAATCAACAGAGCAAAGAACCCAGCAAATCCATACGGGATCAAGGTTTCAGAGCCATCGGCACCAGTCTGGTTCATGGCAGACATGAGAAAAAGACCAGTCGGGCCAAGGAACAAAAGGTTGACGGGACCCAAGATGAAGGCCTGCACAAGCCAAGTCCAGCTATGCAGATCAGTAGACCAATCCTGTTCGCCTCCATAAGCCTCGGTGTGTGACTCTCGATGGTTGCGTACAATGGCAGACACGGACCGGCGATAGCCAGAAGCAAAAGTGGTGCGGAAGCTGCGCAAGTTGTTAGTTGCAGGGCCTCCGCCACCCAGCAGCGGCGTCTCTTCGCCGGCAGGCTGATCCGGGAACTCGGACGCCATACTTCGGCTATCAATCTCGCCGGGCGTAGGCGAGATCAGCGCACTCTCTTCGCTTTCGCCAGCGTTGAGATGCTCTATAGCACGCTGCACCTCGTGCACACGCAAGGCGTACTTTTCCTTGCTAGGCAGACTGAAAAGCTCAAGTAGTCCAATCATGAACGCAACAAATATGGTTGAGTGCATCACGATCAGCGAATAACCGCTGACAACCTGCCATTGGCTCTCGGCAATGGACAGGCCAAGCAGCACAAACCAGCCAAAGATGTATAACCACATGAGTGCATAGGTACGTTGAAGGGCAGTGGGGCGCATAGAGTTCGCACCGCGAACAATAAGCCACAGGCTGAAGAGAGCCAGCGACAACATCATGGCCCAGATAGAATACTCATTGTCGTAGGCAACGAGGGGGTTGACTTTGTTGATCAAAAGCGCCGTGCTCGTGATGAGCACGGCAGAAAAGACAAGGGCAATGGGGATACGGAAGAAGCCACGGAAGCCGTCCATTTGAATGGAAAGGATTTCATCGACATCACGAACACGGACCGAGGACGTGAACAGGTAGTACTTGTCCAGGCGAACCAGGATAATCGTGATCAGGAAGAGTACCAGAGGGCCAGTAACCAGCAAAGTGACGGACCATGCAAACAGGCCCTGGCGCTCAAACAGCGCAAATGTAGAGCCAAAGATGTCGAACCACACGCCATCGTTTCCGCGTCCATTTTGCACAAGGTCGTCACGCCCGTCGCCACGCGGTCCAATAAACGTCTTGCTAGTGTCCGATGTGAGACCATCAAGCGTTGCAATCGAGGCAGAGAGCATGTGCCACAAACTGCCAGTTGAGGCATGGCGCGCATCATCGTGGTTGGTGTGATATCTAGCTCTCGGTTTGTAAAAGGCAAGATCAAGTCCTCGCTGGCCATAAACGCCGTCCAGAACAATGAAATCAGTCTGGCTTTGGATGAACCCAGAACGGAAGCCTTCGTCACCAATCACAGTGCCAAACGGATGCTCAGATCTCGCGTATGGCTTGGTCACCTGCGCATCGGAAGTGCGGAAAAGAACGGCACGGCCACCACCGCCAGCGCCTTCGAGGTTGAGAAAGGTGTGGACAAAGGGCATCAGGGGGCTTTTCCCAAAGGCGCGTGCGCCCCATAGATAGTCTTCCTCGGCGTTGTTGAACATGGCCACAAGCCCGTTCTTTGGCTGGTTTCCAGGCTTGGTGAAGTGGTTGATGATCTGTAGCACCGAGACAACACCCATGCCATCATCAGTGGCACCGAAGCCCGTCGCCACACTGTCAAAATGAGCGTTCACGAGCACGCCAGCACCGCCATAGCGCTTTCCAGAAACACGCTCCTTGTGCCACCACTGGCCGGGCTCATCCTCGCTTCCCCGAATGTAGACATAGATGTTTGAGCCTTCAAAGTAATGGCCCAGTGCACATGAGCCAGGCCCGTTGCGCCCCGGCGTGCCGGTGGTGACATTGGACAGCATATCACTGAAGACAACGACGGGAGGGTTGGAGCTAGACTTTCCATGCGGGCTATGATTATGGAAACATGTTAGTCTATTGTCAAGTCGGCGCCACACTTTTATACTGTTTACTGCGCAGGACAGGGCGCGGAAATATACGACTCACCAGTAGAGACCCGCCTGATGTCCCAGTTTCTCAGAATCAAATGGCACGCCGTTGCGACGCAGGATATCCTCAACGCGCGTCATTACGTAGTTGCGCACATGGTCGTTTGCATGCGACGCATACGGGTGGTATTGCTTTGTGATTTCCAGCAAGTCGAGCCAAGCCTCCGTCACATTCGTACCAGCAAGGGCATCGACGTCGCTCGACGAGGGTGGCGCGGGTACTGATTCATGGACGATAATACTAGGAATCAGCAGGGCGGCGTAGATGGCGGTCAGCCAGAAGGTAACCTGCGCGGGGCGGAACGCGAAGGGGTTCGCAAAAGCGACCATGTTGAAGCGCCAGCAAGATAGAAAGCTATGGTGTATTCTTTTGCAAGAGCAGTCGTTGTCGTGCGTCGTAGCAGATGAAGAGCGGAAAGATCTTGAAGAAATAGATGTATGGTGAACAAGGTCTAAAGCCAATGGCAGCTATGCAGAGCGAAGTCTGTAGAGTCGTCAAGCGCAACAAGAACTGCGAGACTTTTGTGTTGTGTGTGTGTGTGTGTGTGTGTGTGTGCGTGCGTGCGTGTGCAGACGACGATGGTGGGTAGCTATCAAGCTAAACGCTATAAATGTCGCAACAAGGTTAGAACCACGTCAACGCCAGAACCCTTGATTCAGCCGCTGCTTACCCCAGATGACCAGATGCGACGTTTGTCGTTGTTGCGGTATTGACGCGATCTGGGTGAGGTCGGGATCGTCCTTGGCTTGAAGCTCGCCCGTCGCAGCTCAGCTATCAGGGCAGAGAAGAGAAAACGCAGAGAGAGCTTAATCACTATCCCTGCACATGCACGTCACTGAAACATGCGGAATGTCAACAAACAGCGCCGACACGAGAAGAAGGGAGACTCGTAATGTGTGTGTGTGTATGTGCGTGCGTGCTAGTCAGGCACTTGGACAGTCATGAAGCTCAACAGGCACAAAGCCCACAGCAGCGTACAAGAAGAATTTAAATAAACCGAAAATCCCGGAAAATTGTGCGTGAGATGGAAAATCTAGACAGTCAGCACCAAAACTAGCAACTGCTGCTTTCATCTCCAAACAACATCTGACTGGCCAAGCGCAGCACTGCACGCGGTGGGGCCTTGTCTTGTCTTGAATCCTGCCATCGACCCGCTATAAAAACACAGGCGGATCCTCTGTATTTCAGTGGGCTCGGCTCATGATAATGCCGACAGCGATGCAATAGGCCGCAATGCTTCCTTTCCATCTCATACATGAAATACAACATGTTCATTCCAGCGTCGACGTCACAGGTGCCGAGAAAACAGGTTTATTCTAACACAATGATAAATAAACAAATAAAAAATATGAAACTCTTGAAAGAAAACAGAAAGAAAAAAAAAAAAAAAAAAAAAAAAAAAAAAAAAAAAAAAAAAAAAAAAAAAAAAAAAAAAAAATTTAAAAAAAAAAAAAAAAAAAAAAAAAAAAAAAAAAAAAAAAAGGAAAATCGGTGTCTGCAACACCAAACTCGTACATCAGCAGAGGACATGCAAAGCGAAGTAAGTATACATTACTTGGTTAGCCATCTGTTAGCATCATCCCGACGTTGACCTCACCACGTCCCGATATGCTCATTACTTTCAACAAGCAGCACCGTGTGCTTCTCATTGTTTCGTTCTCACAACAAGGCCAAGAAAAGGCTCGCCTTGTTTGCACATGCTGGAAACACGGGCCGGCTACAGTGCCGCTTTGAGTCTGCCTTGTGGTATATAGAGTAGAGTTTGACCCCAATGGACATCAATACGAGAAGACAGCCAAGATACCGCTTTGCAAGATAAGCCAGTTAGTCTGAGCCCTGGGCCGGTTGTAGCAACAATAAAAACAACGGTTAGTTCTTTTTTTCAGTCCGTGAGATGACAATACAAGCTGTAGTTGCAGTTAATCACCATAGCACGTCGCATATGTTATGATGTGTAGCCTGTTGTTCAGGCCACCTATGCTCCAGGAGGCGGAGGAGGAGGCCGGGTATCCGGTGGCGGAGGAGGCGCCAATGAAGACGGAGGTGGCGGAGGTGCCGATGAAGACGGCGGCGGAGGAGGCGGGGGCAAGCCCGAGCCACTAGAATACTGTGAAATGAGATCGTTGAGACCAGTCATGCCCGGGCCATTGCTAGGCATACCAGGAGGAGCAACCATGCCAGCTCCAGGAGCAGCATATCCGGGGTAGCCGGGGTAGCCGCCATATCCAGGGGCAGCATAGCCTACCGGCGCTGCCTGATGCCATGGCGCTGCACCAGGAGGTGCGACACTGGCTCCGCCTGATAGAGGAGCCGGGACACTGGGAGGGGGAGGGGGTAAGCTGGAATTGTAACCGCCGTAGTTGCCGTTGCTGCTGCCACCATAGTAGTCATTACGCTCACCGCGATCTCTATGGTCACGGTAGCGGTCGCCACGGTCACTTCCACGATCGCCACGATCGCCACGATCGCCGCGATCACCACTGTAATCGTCACGGCGTCTGTCGCGGGCCCAGGGAGCGGGGCCACCACTGCCACTGCCAACACCACCAGCGCTGTTGCCGTTGCTGTTGCTGTTGTCGCCATCATGGTTAGGTTCTTCGCGGCGGGATCTCCACGGCGCCGGACCGCCCGTGGGCTGGCGCTGCCAAGGCTTCGCGTTGTCGCCTCCACGCTCGTCCGGGCGGTCCTCATAGCTTCCAGGTCCGGCTTCAATACGGGCAGGGGCTCCGTTACTCGGAGTACCACCGCCAAGTTCTTGCATGAGTTGCTATTTTTGAAATTAGTATGGGCGGTTTGAGAGATGAATAACTGATTGTTGCAACGAACCTCGTATTCACGATCAACAGCGTCACCCTGGGTGATGGCAGCGCGGCCTCCACGGGGAGCATCGCGCCAGCTGGTTCCACGCTGTCTATCAGGACAATCACGAGCCATGTGGCCAGCGTTACCACAGACGCGGCAGATAATGTTCGCCGTGTAGTTTGGCTTGTCAGGGCAGTCATATTTACGATGGCCAATCATGCCACAGTTCTGGCAGGCCTGGTTTTCATCATCACGAAGGGTACCGTTCAGAGCAGCAAGCTCACGTAGCTGGTTACGTTTAAGCTCGTTTTGACCTTCGGGAATGGAGGCAGCCTGTCACCAGTGTTAGCACACATGTTTCAGCCGTGGATTGATGATAATAACGGGGTTCCCTACCGTCTCAATAACGTTGTGAATCAGCTTCTTGGCCTTTTCAACCTTTTCCTCGGTATCGGCCATGACAAGGCAGTGGAGATCTTCTTCCTGGTTGCTAGAGTGAGCGGCATCAGACCGGCCCTTGCCCTCTTTGACGGAGCCCTTGCCACGAATCGCAATCTTTGCGCCAGACTCGGTTTCCATCTTCTTGAGGGTGTTTCCACGGGGTCCAATCAATAAACCAACTTGAAACCTATGTGTTAGTCCTAGATCATATTACGAGCTTGATGGAACTGTCGACAGTTGGGTAGCAGAAAAGCGAGTTAGGTTAGAACAAGCTGGGGGGGTGGGACGGTAAGTATCGCGCAAGTGAGGCCCTTCATATGTATCCTCATACAGTGACTGAGACTAGCCCAACATGTTGGTGGACTGTGGTTGAGGAGCGACACAGAAACGAACTGTAGCAAGGGGAAAGGAGGGGAGGGATGAGTTGGAGCAGCAATACGCGAAACAAAGCATGATATTTCGCGCCTGTTTTAACATGAGGGAGGGGAATAGCAAGCG
Source organism: Thielaviopsis populi (assembly GCA_017591655.1). Classification (NCBI taxonomy): domain Eukaryota; kingdom Fungi; phylum Ascomycota; class Sordariomycetes; order Microascales; family Ceratocystidaceae; genus Thielaviopsis; species Thielaviopsis populi. Next base: position 13,686 of record JADILG010000197.1, read on the forward strand.
CATATAGTTAGTGGTATGGGTTAGGGGGTTAGTAATCATACTGAAGTTAATTTCCGGATAGTCGTTGACAGGCACGTAGACCTTTTCTTGAGTCTTGGTGGGCCGACGGTAGTCCTGGGGCGGATGATAGTTGGGAATGGTCTTCATGGCTTTCTCGATAAGCTTGTGACGCTCGTCTTCGAGGCGCTTTCGGTAACGGTATTCGCGAGTGTTGATACGGCGACCGTGACTATCGTACTGGGGCGCAGGGGACGGAGAACTGCAGAAAAGGGACAAAAGCCATCATGTCAGCGCCAGATACTCTCTTGGGGGGATGTTTCGGTCTTTTTGGGATGTTAGCAATGTTCTTACCGGTCACCGTCGGCAGGTACAACATCGTCGATCTTGAGCTTCTGGCCGATCTCCTCAATACGCAGATGCAGCGTGTAGGCTTCCAGCTGCTCGCTTGTCATGTTGGCGGTGATGGCGGTCGGCAGGCCCATGAGACCAGCAGCTTTGTTTTCAGACGCGTCGCCCCAACGGTTACGCTTCTTGCGACGACGGGTGCCATCAGCTTCGAGTCCTGTAGTTGACGTTTAGCATGAGAAACAGAAAAAAAGGCAAGTGTACTCAGAGTAGAAAAAGTAGAATGACTTACTCGGCTCGGGGCTGCGGCCACGCTTTAGGTCAGAACTGGGCGACTCATGGCGAGCTGGCGAGCTCTGGTCGCTGCCTTCGTCACCAAGGCGGCGACGCACCTTTCCCAGGGGAATGTTATTCGAGCCGGTGATGCCCTGGTTTCTCCACGACATTTTTGGCGGGTGGCTTTGGATCAAGAAACGTGTTGATGATGGAGCGCGACAAAGTGTCGTGGTGGGTTCGATGAAATCGGAATGATGAGGTTGGCTGTGATGGCGATGAAAAATGTTGCATCCGTGACAATAATTTGGATAGGCTATTAGGATTGGATTAGATAATCGATGAAGAAATGACACGCTAGGAGGCGCACTATCGCATTTTGTCTGACTAATGCACGACAGTCTGTTAATCGGTTAATATTCGGTAAAGGCTGCCTTGAGCCGGGATCCCGTCATTCTGATAGTGCGTTAGGTCCAAAAGGGTTACAGTGCTGGAGTGCCTTGCTGCACAGCTTAAATTTGGTGCGTATGTGTGTGTATTTACTCATACATCCGCTTGCATGCAGAATATCATATCTTCTCTCAAACACAAACACGTACATATCCAGACATGTATAAATGCCAGTAGAAACTCAAGCATTCGCCTTCTTCGCATCTTCGACCATGGACTTCTGAATCCATTCTCTCGATGCCTTGGCCTTGGCCTCCATCTCCTCGGCTGTGAGCTTCATGTTCATGCGGGGCGTAGGGACGTTCCAGCCAGCAATAACACCAGGACGCTTCTCCATACGCTCAAGCCACTCCTGGACCTTGGGGAATTCGTCGAGCGTCAGGCCGCACCACGCTATGGGTTGGTTGAATGTCAGATCAGAGGACTGGATTGAGCTTTGAAAAAAAAAAAAAAAAAAAAAAAAAAAAAAAAGGAAAAAAAAGGAAAAAAGAAGAAAAAAAAACAAAAAAAAAAAAA
>JADILG010000198.1:0-16942 GCA_017591655.1 Thielaviopsis populi
TCCTTAGAAAAAGAAAAAAAAAGGCGTGGGATGCCGGGAGTGGGTCCACCCCCCCCCCCCCCCTCCATGACGGGTCTCATAATTAACAGCTTCTTTCCCTCTCTTTCATGGTCATCAATTCCCCTCCGTTTCTTCCAGACTGCTAACATTAACTCTAATTCAACGGTCCTATTGGGAAGCAACAGACATACTAGCCGGGTATATGAAAGGAAGAAACCCGCTTTACAGCCCGCTCTCGACAGGATCTTTTCATTCCCTCTTTCTCCTCTCTCCTCTTTCGATCCCCAGCTGGCTTCACCAATAAAACCCCAATATACTCTTGATTGTGTTTCTTTCCTTCTTACCTATTGTTTATTCTATTATTGTCTATTGCCTCCTCTATCTCGTTCTTGAAAACACCACTCCGAATCGCCACCACCTAAAAACCCCATATCGAACACTCTTCAGAACGCAACTATCTTGTGTCTGCTGGCCAAGGATTGTCAATCTACGGCCTCGTCTCAAACACTGCACCCTGTACTTGTACTATCTCGCAGAATATTCACACAATGACTCAACAAGGTGAGCTAAAACGGACACAGGCCTGATTGCCGCGAAACTGTAATAATCACTAACATCATGTTACAGAGGACAAGAAGCGGCCAGCGGCTCTCAACTTGAAGCCTTCTCGGAGCATTTCCAGTGGCTCTTCCTCCATGACCTCTGCAGACTCACTTAAGAACCCTCGAACTCCCCGCTTTATCGAGGCTACTGCCGTGAATTCTCCCATCGACGGCAAATCTCCTTTCATGGACCCCAAGGTGGCTGATGTTGGCTTTGGCTACATCAATGACGCCTCCACACAGCCTTCTCAATATGCGACCTCTCGTCTGGCGCCACCCATGTCGCCTCTCAAGAGTGCTCTTCGCTCACCAACTGCTCCTCGGAGGCTTGCTGACGGGCCTTTGAGTCCGACATTCCGCGAGGAGCAGGTTATTGAGAAGCAAGAGGCCTTGACAGACAAAGAACAGGCACGCGATGTGGTGAGTGCTGAATACATGATCATCTTTTTAGTCTATGAAACCTTGGCCCGCTAATCTCTCATATTGCATCTACACAGAAAGTCAAAGGTCGTGTGAGACTTGCCAAGTTTGCCCTACGCTTTGTCAACTTTGGCTGCTCGCTCATCATTCTGGCCATGATTTCATCGACTCTTGCAATCTTTAACAGCACCAAGTCTCTGCCCACACAGAGCTCCATGCCACCTTGGGCCAAAGGCACTTCTACTTGGCCCCAAATCATGGTGCTTACTATGGCCTGTATCTCGTTAACCGCCTGTCTCATTGTGTTTTTTGCCTACTGCAGAGGTGGCCATCGCCGTGCCGAAAAGGTGCAGACCTACTACACCATGTTTGCTATTGGCTGGTTCATCTTGTCCATGATACTGTGGGCTATCTTCGCCGGCATCTTCCAGTACAAGCGTAACAACAGCAACAACAAGGACATTTGGGGCTGGTCGTGTGTGGAAAACAAGCGGTCACAGGTCTTTAGTGACAAAGTTGACTATGCCCTGGTATGCCGTCTACAGAACTGGGCGCTTATTTGCATGATCATCGAAATTGTCATTGAGGTGATTTGCATCGCATTGTACACTGTCATATTCTACCGCTACTACACTAAGCGCCGTCTCCGCAAGACTATGGATAGCCGCAACAAGGCTCGTTCTGACTTGTACCTAGCCCAGCTGCGCATGCAAAGCGCTCCCAACACTCCTGGCTTTGGCCCCAAGTCACCTGCTCTCAGCAACTATGCCTTCTCGCCACGCTTTGCCCCTGCCAACTTTGCCAGCATGAACGACATTGAGAGCCAAACCACCACCAAGGAATCCCCCTTCACTCCTGGCAACCGCCTGCCCGAGCCGGTCTCTCAATTCCACGCCTCGTCAAAGTCTTCTCCGACTTCCTCTTCCCCCTCATCGCCCGTCACCCCTTTCAAGCTGCAGCCGCCGCCGCCCAAGGCGCCAAGCGCAACGCCTAAAGCGACGGGTAATGGCTTCTCGCCAATCACCCCGACTGCGCCGCCATTTCCCGCTGCGGTGATCCATGGCTCGCCCGTGCAAGCTCGCACGCCGTCACCATCGCCGCAACAGGTCGTGGCCCCCGTTGCTGCTAATGAGCCTGTGTATGAGTCTGTTCCTATCCCCGGAGCATATGCCGGAGGCTACACGCACGCTCTGTGATGGCGTGACGGAATAAAAGTAAAATCGGGGGAAACCTGCTGGCTTCGTTTCTTCTAAGCGCTGTTCTTTTTCTTTTGTCTTTTTCCCAATAATCGCGCGTGTTTTTGCGTTTTATGTTGGTTGTTCGATTTGCGTCTGGTTTTGTCTTCAGTTTCTTTTAGCACTCGGCAGCGTTTTTATATTCCCCTCTCTTCCGCCTTCATTTCTTCGTCTTTCTTTCACATAGGCCAGACTTGTTCTATTTGTTCACAGTGGGGGGTGTCTTCTCTTGTTATGAGCCAAGCATCACTCAGGCGGTCTGTTAATCCTGCCAACACCGGATTATATGCCTCGGCTTTGTTGCCCCGAGGTGGTATCTGTGGTGTTTTCTTTTTGTTTTTTTCATATTTCCATATTTCCCAGCATCCAAGTATGTATTGTACTTATAATGAATGAACATTTATCATAAAGATTACTATTGATGCTCTTGATTGTGTTTAATACGTACAACCACCACAAAGACAAGACAAGGCCGAAGGCTAACAATAATCTCAACATTTGATCGTAACGATGCAGGCAAAAAAGGGAAGCCTGATACAGCAAAGGAAGACAGAGCTACAGATGAAAATAAACAAAGTCAAAGATGCGGCGGCTCCAAAAAAAAAGAACAAATAAAGCCAAACAAGCAAACAAAAAAACAAAAAAACCAAAGCAGTACATGCATGGCACGTTCATGTGCCACTATACAAAAAGAAAGATCACCATCAACAACACGTCATTGGCAAGTCGGTCATGTCCCATGCTTCCCTTCGACTACAAGGAAAAAAAAAACACACACAATCGACTCGACGTCTTACCAGATCCCGCGTTCTCTGCCCTCGAAGCCAAAATTCAGAGCAACGGCCATAAACAAAGACCCGCACAGAACAGACGGGCCCCAACGATCGTAGTACTTGGCGACGCGCTTGGTGCGGATGGCTTCGCTGCGGTACAGGTAGATGCCGACCGAGTATACGAGGGCCATGATGGCAATGAGCGTAAAAGCGCCCGAGATGATGAAGGAAGCAGCAGTGGGCTTGGTGCCGAAGTTGAGCAGGGTCACAGCAATAGTACCGATGTAGATGGAGTATTCAAGCTGTAGGACAAGGACATGATACGTTAGTCGTGGTCAAAAAATAGAGGCAGTGATGGTGCAAGAAATAACTCACCCAGGCCAGGAAAGTACGCTCCGCTGCAAAGTACACCTTGGGCTCGATGCGTACTGGCACATGGATCTTCTTGCCCTTGGGTGCCTTGAAGCGCTTGCTCTGGATCTCCTGTGCGCCGTATAGCATGCGCAGCCGATCATTTCGGGGAATGGCTGAGCCACGCGAGGCCGGAATGACGCTAGACACTGTCGTCTTGACTGCCGAGCCGGCTTTGCGTAGCATGCTCTTGGTCAGGGCAGCATAGTAGGTGATGCCGCCGATGCGTCGTGATTCTTCTAGGGCATAGTCTTCGTCGTATTCATCTTCCGAGTCGTAAATGTAGTCGTCGGCGGCGGGCGAGTCGCTCACTTGACCCTCGGCGTCGCCGTTGGAAATAGGATTGGCGGCCATTATGCGCAGTCCCTGGCCTTGGCCATTGCGGCTTGTGGTCGGAAGGTCGTCGTCATCCGAGGCAAAGTCATCGTCGTCATCGTCGGAAGTGGAGGCCATAGCCTCAATCGAGGGCCGCTTGATGCCAAAATCGTGCGTGGCGGGCTTGCGAATGTCAACATCCATCTGGGGGAACCAAAAGGGCAGCAGATTGATGCGGTCGGGGAACATGGTAGCAGTTCCGTGAATGAACTTGGAAAACTTGGGAACAGCTTCGACCAGGTGGCTGGAAATTAGTTGACGAACCCACTCCGGAGGTTCTTGGCCCATTTGCGTCTGGAGCTTGACTTCCAAAACAGCATAGGGGAAACGCTCAACATCGCCAGGAGGTAGTTGTGAGAAAGGCCAATCAATGCCAATGTCCGTACGGCGCCAGTTGTCACCACTGCGAGTACAGCCATCGAGATTGTCCTCGCGAACCATGGTAAGCTCAGTATCAAGCGAGATACGCACACGAGCATCAGCGGGCAGTTGGAAGGCAGTGCGGTTGTAGAAGGAACGACACACTGGCTTGTACCCGCGCTTGAGTACCTCGTATTGGATTTCGGCAGCTAGGCGCTGGTCCTCGGCAATCGCCTTCTCCGGCTTCTTGCGCTCCTTGCGGGCTTTCTCAAACAAGGCGGCGGGAAGCATCTCACCGCGCATGTAGGCATTGACGTTCTTTTCCTTGATGCTGAAACGCGCCTTGACCGACTTTTCACCGGTCCAGTCCTCGCGATGGGTTTTGCGTTCAACGAAAATGGTATCAGTCTTCATGCCACCGTACCATCTCAGACGAATGGCTTCGGCACCTTCCGTCTTCTTCAAACGGCCCTCGTATAACTCCCAGGTATCGGGGTTGTCGTAATAAATAGAGGTGATGGCAGAATCAGCCGTCTCAAACTCCTTGTTGGGATTGAATACTAGCACGGGCAAGTGCTTCAGAATAATGAGCTTCAATTCGGTGACGTTGTCGGGATGCACCCAGTATTTCGTGGTTTGGCGGACAAAGCTGCCCTGGCTTCCACCAGCCGAGCTGTCGCCCTTGACGGGGTTTCCTCGGGTCCGAACCAGGTCCCAGAGCTTGGAAAGCTTGACCACCTGGGCGTCGTAGTTTTCTTTGTAGAAGGGCTTGGCCTTGAGGCGGACGTCGAATACGGGCTTAAGATGCCAGCCGGTGAGTTTCTGCGCGAGAGAAGGTGTCAGCGTGGTTAACAAGTGCGTGGAGTGAGAATAAGGAGGGGAATGTGGTTGTTGGGAATGAGCATGCGTACGTCGTGTTTCTTGATAATCTTGTAGAAGCCGGTGTAGTTGAGCTGCACAAACTTGGCCAGGTCGTGCACATCGGCAATCACATCGCTGAGATCTTGTTCCAGCAGCATGAACTCTTCTTCGCTCGGCGCATCTTCGCCGACGGTGCGCTCGTTCAGGCGGCCGACAACCTCGCTGACTTCCTTCTCACTAAGTTGGATGCGGCGAGATATTTCCATAGCCTTGACCTTCTGCTTGGTGTGCACCTTGTCAAGCTCAGCGTCCAGCTTGGCCACAAAACGCGCCTCGTCGTCTTCGGACCAGCCTTGAGCGGTCAGGACTTTGGCCTGAGCCTTGCCTTTGCCCTTGGCGTCACTGGTTGTCGAAGAACCTCCACGGCGCACGCCATCTAGCAAGTCATTCTTGAGGCCTTCATAGTCGATGTACGACCACTCGTACTCGCGAATGACACTAGTGCGCAGCTGCTCGCCAAACTTCATCACGATAAAACCAGGAGGGACTTTGAGTATAGGGTGGCCGGTATGATTCGATTTCCAGATAGTTTTTCGTGTTTTCAGGTCCTCAATCACCAGCATGGGCGAATTGAATAAACTGAAGGGGGGAAGGGTGAAAAGCGAGAGTGCAAAGGAAGAGAAGAAGAAGAAATAGACAGCGACAGGAAAAAAGAAATAAAGAGCCAAATAGTAGCAGTAATAATACAGGCCTCAGAGCGCTAGCTAAAAAGGGCTGCGCTTAGCTTAGCTTAGCTGGCTGGGGCTCGCCTCTAAGCATTTGGCATGGACTTTCTTTTTGTTGGTTTTATCGTGTATTTTTTTTTGCACTGCCTGGAATGAGAGCGAAAGTCGGTTCTCTGCGAGAAAATATATGCAAGAAAAAAAAGGCGAAATTCGGATGGTTATTGATGTAAGGACGATTGGCTTCCAGAGGAAGCGGAAGAAAGAAGAGGCAGAAAGAAGCCAGCAAAGAAGACGGTGAGAAGTATCAAGCAAGGCTGCTGGCATGCAGCAAACCAATCTTGCCGTTCTAGTGATGCTTATAAGAGAAGGACGGACGGTTGTGTAGCACGTTTACGTGATTATGGACTCAACGAGTTGGGCTGTGTCTATGTGGAAGTCGCACACGTAAGACAAGACGCGTGCTTTCCCAGAACTTGACCGGTGCTGTTTGTGCTGTTTGTGCTGTTTGTGCTTGCTTTCATGCTTGCTTGCACACATGCTGCTCCTGCATGATGCAATGCAAGCATCTACCTTCCTTGGACAAGCAATACATGGTAGCATTCTCTACTATCAAAGCTTGTTAGGGTTTACACTTGTCCACGATCGAGGCCAGGGCCGGCTTTGCACTCAGCCATAGCCCGGCTTGCATCCACGCTTGCCCCTCGCTTTGTGTCCCTTGAACACCAGAAATCTCGTCCTCACAGCGTTTTCCAGTAGTATACATACGAGACCGTAGCATCAGCAGCCCATCGAGACCAACCCAACCGTCCCACATTATCACCAATCACTACGGCAGTGCTCATGCACGTGCTGAGCCGACGGCCCCACTTTAGTAATGTTCCTGAATGGGCTGTGCTAGTTGCACTGTCCAGCACGGTCCAGTTTGGGTGACACAGACACTTGTGAGAAATTTGACGTTTTGCACTTGCCTGATACGCCGTGGTGGGGGATTCCTTTTTTTTACCATTTGCATTGTCAGCCTTGCGGTGCGGAATTTGCCAACCCGGGAGCTCCAACTCGAACGGCAAACCTGATTGGATACTAGTGGTCTGCCGAGAACAGCAACAGGACCACCCACTTTCTCAGCCTTGCCTCTACCGGCCATCAATTTGTCGGCCATTTGCCTGCCATTCCAAGTTCATACAGCCGACCTCACATAGCATTAATCGGCCATACTGCTGCCCCACCTCCCAATGTCTGCCTCTACCGAGAACCCTCCGGCAGCCACCGCCGCGAAGCCTATTGACGACTCGCTCACTGCTCGCATCACCGCCACCTGCCCTTCACCAACTCGTGAAATACTGCATCATGCCTGGGTGCACGACAAGAGCGGTCTTCGCGACCTACTCCAGGAGCCCGGCTCAGCTAGTTGCATGGACCCCACTACACGTGAGACACCTCTTCATGCTGCCATCCGCGCTTGCGGGCCTGCCGATCCCGAGGACACTGGCACCGACGGCGAGGACGGGTGCGTCGAAGAGGCGCGCGATGTGATGCAGGAACTGTTTTTCTGCGGCGCCATCTGGAACGATTTGGACGAAAACGACGAGACACCCGGCTGCGTGGCCCTGAGACTAGGGCGCACGAACTTGTATCAGATGTGCGTTGATGCTGGTGTGCGTGCCGAGATGCTGCTGTCGTTGTTTGACAATGACGGGTACGAAGAGCTGGATTCCGAGGATGAGGATGTTGAAATGGCCGAAGAAGAAGAGGCTGCTGCGGAAGCAGAAGACGACAAAGACGATACTGATGCTGCTGAAAAGATAACCGAGGAGCAAGAGACTACTAACCCTACTCCCGCCGCCCAAGACTCCAATCCCAATGAGCCTTCTCGAGATGTCAACAGCGAAGACTACCTCAAAGCCCAACTAACCTACTCCGACGGCAAGCTTGTCGACGACGATGGCAACGGCGTGATGATGGCGTGGGAAACGGATATTATGCGGCGTAGCGTTGATGCCATGCTGCCAGACCTCCCCGCTGGTGCCCGCATCCTGAACATTGGCTTTGGCATGGGCATTATTGATGGCATGTTTGCGGCCACAAAGCCATCACGGCACCACATCATTGAAGCCCATGAAGGCGTGCTAGCCTACGCAGCCTCGAAGAACGCCGACGGCTCCCCCGCCTGTGCTTTTGGCCCCGACTGGGAGGCGTCAGGCCCCGAGGAGGGCGCTTTCAAAATGTACGCTGGAAAGTGGCAGGGAATTCTGCCCGAGCTTCTGGTCACGGGCGAGAAGTACGATGCCATCTACTTTGATACGTTTGGCGAAGACTACTCGCAGCTGAAGCTGTTCTTCACCGAGTTTGTGCCGTCCCTATTGGCAGACGGCGGAATCTTTAGCTTTTTCAACGGCCTGGGCGCTGACAGACGTGTGTGCTACGATGTCTACACCAAAGTAGTTGAAATGCACGTGACTGAGGCGGCCATGGACATAGACTGGATCGAGATCCCTGTCGACATGAAGGGGATGGAGGAGGCTGGCAAGGGAGAATGGGAGGGTGTGAGACGCAGATATTGGACGCTGGATAGTGAGTCTCCAACATTCCGGTACCTGGGGCTTAAGACGTCAGCTAACCGTTCATCTTCTAGCTTATCGCCTACCCGTATGCCGGTTGTTGTCCTAGAGTTTATGCCACTGGCACCCAGCAAAACAATCATCGAAGATAAGGAAAAGGGAATGGGAAATATAAATGGGAAATATAAAGGTCATGATTCCCCATCTTTGGCAACGAATCTGCCTTTGCCTTGTCACACTACTTGATTTGTCTGCCCAAATTGTACGCATGGAGCTCAAATAACGTTATCGTTATAGTTTGGTGTGTATTATACTCATTATTTCAAGGCGTCCCTTGTACATGGAGGGGTCAATCGGGTTATCTTGACAGACATATCCATCTTTCTTGAAGAGCTAAAGCTTTCTCTCCCTTTCCGTTTTCGTTGATCGATCGTTCTCACCTTTCAAGCAGAATCTGTATCCGTCAACAAAAAAAAAACAGTTGATGTGAGACCTTGATTTACTGGAAGTTCTCCGGGTGCAGAATACCAGCCATGTTGCCGTCCTTGACACGCTGGAGAGTCAAGGCAGCAATCAGAGCCGCACCAACACCGCTACCGTCTTCGGCAGCTAGAATCTCAATGGGATCCTCGGCAGTGGGGTCAGTCTTCTCGGGCCAGTCGAGAATCTCGGACAGAGCCTGTGCACCACGCTCCTTGAAGTGCGGGTACTTGTTGAACACGGAGCCGTCGGCACCGACATGGCAGCTCTGGTAGCCCATCTTCTTGCAGATGGCAGCAACACCGCAGGCCGAGAGGCGAGCAGAACGAGTGCCGATAAGCTCGCAGGCGCGACGAATCAGCTCGAGCTCGTGCTTGTCGCAGGATAGGCTAAGCTTAGACTGGAACAGATCGTAAGTCTCCTGGAGGTTCTCATAGGGGTCCCTGTAAAGGCAGTTAGTATTAGGAGGACTAGGGATTAGAAGGGTTGTGTGGTTTTTTTTTTCCATCTGACTTGCAGGCAACCTCAAGCAGAGGTAAGCAAAATGCATCCCGCATGAACCAGAGATATTGGACGAGAGGGAGATTTGCGAAACTTACTCCTCAACAGCAGAGAGGAACGAAGCGTCCAAAGTGTAAGGCTTCTTTAGACTAGAGATATCTTGGTCCTTGAAAAGTTTGCACGCAGAGTTCTCGTGTAGGTCAACCATCAGAAGACGGAGGATCTCGCCCAGGTACAGACCAGCAATCATTTTCTCAAAAGCTTGCTGACCAGGGCGCGGCGAGTCGTTGTCAATCTGAATGTCGTACTTGGTACGGGGCAGGACAACGTGCTCATTGTCGAAAGCACCCCACTCGCAGTTGATAGCCATGGGCATGTCGGCGGGCAGGTTGAGGTGAGCCAGCTTGGGAATGTTGCCACACACATCCATGTAAGCGGCGTTGCAACCGGTGCCAAAAATGCAACCAATCTTCATTTTGGGGTCAGTGTAGGCGGATGCAATAAGAGTGCCAGTAGTGTCGTTGATCAGAGCAGACAGCTTGATGGGGACACCCTATCGACTCGGTATGTTAGCAGGTGTATCTTGGGTTAGGGATGGGGCTTTATGATGGCGGCTAACGTACACGGCGGGCAATGGCAGCTTCGAACATGGGCACGACATTTTCACCCTCAACACCGGGAATATCAAAACCCTTGGTCCACCGTTGCAGGACGCCGTGATCAATGTGGCGCTGATCAGCAGGGTAGGAAAATGTAAAGCCTAAAGCAAGCTTGTCCAGCTTGGTGGCATCACCGTGGTGGGTCTCGATAAACTGCATGAGGCAGTCGGCAATGTACTCCCACAGCTCCTCCTTGTCGCCGGTCTTCAGCTCCTCGGGCATGCGGTACTTGGACTGGATAATGTCAAACTCGGACTTTTGCTCGGTCAGGGTGATCTGGCACACGCGCAGGTTGGTTCCGCCCATATCCAAGGCGAGGAACGTGCCGGTTTCATGGCCTGTGGGCATGTTCATGACCCAGGTAGGGTTCATAGGCTACCAAGAAAGAGGGTAAGTAAAGGCCAGGCAGGATCAGACATTGTGTCGAGGCAAAGGCAAAAATAGGAATGTTTCGATAAGAATCAAAAGGTTGATGGATTGCAATTGCTTAGGTTTTAAGGTTGTTTGGGCTGACTTACAATGCTACCGCCTTCAACAGACAGACCTGTGTAACACCAAAACAAGACAGATTAGTGAGGCTAGCTCTGGATTTAAGACCTAAACGGCGTAGCAGAGAGCCGGGAATGTCCCACTCACCCTTGGCCAGCTCGTTGACGAAGTGGTTGCTGATCTTCTTGAGTTTGGCAGCATCGACGACGAAGATCTCCTCTAGCTTCTTCATCTCATCCAGCATGGCCTGGGGCGCGGTGGCCAGTGAGCCTGAAAAGCAGTGGTTAGCATGGGGGACTGGGCGGTGGTTAGGTGCCGGGATGGCGTGAGGATGATGAATTGGCTTGCCCTCATGATGGAAACACTTGGCCATGGTGGCGGGGGCAATGGTGTGGTCTGTCGGAATGATGGCTTCCATTGTGACAAGTGTCTTTGTTGTTGGTATTCTTGGAACAACGGCGTTGATGGGAGAAGACGAGACGCGGTGATGGAGGATGGAGATAAATAGAGAGACGGGGGAAAATGAAGGGAGAAAGAAGCGACAAAGATTGAGATAAAGCTTCGGGGGAATTCAGTGAGTCCACTTCAGGAGGACAGATGGATGGTTTATAGGCGGGTGGCCGTTGTTAGGCAAGAACAAACGGCCAAGCAAAGATTTAATGGGGCTCAAGCTAAGCTCTTGCCTTGCCGATGGAGTTGGAACGAGGGAGGGGCATCCTTCTGTAGATTTGAAGAGCAAAAAAAAGGAGGGGAAATTCTAAGAGAGTTGATTTGAGGAAGGATAGGCAGAATGGGGGAAGAACGGGATTTACACATCGCAAGGTACAACTGGCGACTACCTGAAGAAAGAATGCATTCCTTCCCTCCCCAACATCTCGAAATTGACACAGCATGAAATTGACACAGCTTGTACTCGGCCTGCTCAGTTGAAGCCCACTTGGCCCAATGGCTTGGTTACATCAATGAATGTGTGAAAGTGTGGTGGAGAGGCTGGTAGCATAGAGGAAGAGGAAGAGGAAGAGGAAGGAGAGTCAGAAGGTCAGAAGATCAGAAGATCAGAAGAGGCAGTCACTGCTTTGCTCCTGCCGTGGGAAAAAAAAAAGCCCCTCACTCATTCCCTGGTTTGACATGCACACCAGTTGGAGCTTAACCATCAATGATGTTTTTTCTTTTTTTTCTTTTTTTTCCTCTCCTTTTTTTTATATAATAGCTTCAGCTTTCCAGAGGGCTGAAAAAAAAAACAAAGCAAGCTAAAGCCAACTATAGCCAACTAAAGCTCCATGTTCTGAAGCTCCTCTAGGAATCAAATGATCAAGAGGTGCTATTGCTCAAGTTGAGTCAATGCTTCAGATTGGTGGGATATGTGGGGAACTTTCTTTTCTGTGCAAGGTAAACTGCAGTCTAGTAGTTGCTCTTGTGACTCCCACTTTCCTAAATCTGTGCTTAACAAATGTTGGGCCATGTTGGTGGAAGGGCGGAGGAGGGGGGGGGGGGGCGTTTAAGGAGGAAAAGATCAAAGGAAAAAAAGAAGAAAAAGGGATCCTAGATAGATAAACCAAAACGAAAAAAACAAGGAAAAAGAAAGCGCCGTAAATAAGATAATTGATAGAAAATAGGAAGCAAAAAAAAAACAACCGGTGGAACGCCGCTGGAAGATAAAGGTCAGGCCAAAGAACATCTTGGACAAGGCAGGAAGAGCTCGATATCTTCTCATTCTCATCCATCACTGATAACATTTATAAACACATCTCTTCCCCCAGATTCTTAACTGACTCTTCTCTCCTCTTCTATTCTACACATCATCAACCATCCCTCTCTAGAGTCTGCAGCTGTGCTCCGTCTCTGCCAACATCTCCACTACCACCACCACCACCACCACTACCGCCGCCACTACAACTAGAGCTTCTTCTTCCTCTTCCTATTCCTCTTCTGCTTTCGTCCTCGACTTGATGCACTCTCGCACCCGCTCTTCTCTCAAATTAGCCAGATCAAAAGCCGTCAACATGTTTGCCCGTTCCGTCAAGACCGTTTCCTCCTCCGCGCTGGCCAGAGCCTGTGCCCAAGCCAACGCCCCCCACACTGCTTCCATTGCTTCGTCGCTGAAGCACTCGCTTCGCAGCGGCGCCCCCGTTGTCATCAACAGAGGTAAGCAAACCACTTTTCCAATTCGCAAAGCTGGGGCCGAGTATCGCGTTGTTGCATGTGCCATGTACACCCAGCAGCAAAGCTTGGACTCGGCTGTGAATCTTCTCGGCAAAAGAAGATGGCATAATTATCCAGCATTCACCCGAGCCCATTAGCACAACATACCCAACATCAACATCCACATCACATCAAGGACAAGACAACAACTAACCCATCATTGCCACCACCAATAGCTTACCAGAGACAGGCGGCTTCTCCCTCAGTCACTTCGTCCACTGTTCCCTCATCCTCTCGCAAGCTGGCTCAGCTAGCCACTGCCGCCCCCACGCCGTCCAACGATGGCACTCCCTTCACTGGCCAGAACATCGATCCCAGCGCCCTGACCATGGAGCAGCACGAAGAGCTCCTTCTTGACGTCATTGCCGGCCACTCCCAGAGCGCCGAGTTCAAGGCCCGCGAGAATGTGCGTGTCATCCGCGCGCCGCTCATGCTGGACGAGGAGCACCTGGAAACCAGTCTGACCTACAGCACCCTCTGCGGCGAGGGTAAAATGGCCTGCCGTCCCATCATCTTCCTCGACGAGCAGGTCGGTGCTCTGCTGGGCTACTACCACATGGGCCGCCGCCTGGCTGGCCACCAGGGAATCGTCCACGGCGGTTTCCAGGCTATGCTTCTCGATGAGTGCATGGCCCGTGCTACCTTCCCGCGCCTGCCGGCCAAGATCTCGGTCACTGCCAACCTCAAGGTTGACTACAAGGCGCCCTTGCCCGTCAACCGCTACATTGTGCTCAAGGCCGAGACCATCAAGGTCGAGGGCCGCAAGGCCTGGGTCGAGGGCTCGGTCAGCGATGCTCACACTGGCGAGGTCTATGCTAGCGCCTCTGGCCTGTTCATTCAGCCCAAGTGGGCGGACAAGATGGCTCCCATCCGTTAAATTAAACCGAGAAGAAGACCATTTTATGTCCGTTCTGCTGGCGGGTCGGACTGGTTGAGAGAAGCAGAGGGAAGCATTTCTGCGTGATGGAAATCTCATCCACTTCCTGGTGTTCAAAATTCCGGCTCTTTTCTTTTCTTTTTGTCTCGATCATGATGTTCTTTTTCTTTCTTTCTTTTTTCCCTTTGTTTTTTTTCTCTCTTTCCTTCGTTCTTATGTTGGATATGCTCTGCCAGAGCATCGGTCGGTATCTCAGCTGCCGATTTCAAGTCCGAATACCCAACGCTCTCGGCAAAATAAAAGCGCGAGGAGCGGGTAGTGTCAGGGCTGGCGGGTTCGTTGCACGGCGACGGACTCTGTTTTTCATGTTTGTCATTTGCGAATTTCATTTTGCTGTTTTTTTTTTTTTGGTGTCGACGAGGAAGCCGATTCGGTTCGTTCGATGGATATTTATTCTATATGGCCTTGGGGGATTTGGATACCTGGAAATCAAACCACTATTATTACTTCTTAAATTGAAGCATGTAGTGATGGTGTGATGTGCTATAATCATTCGTATACTGTAGAGTTTTCGGAGGATGGTAGTTATGGTCGCAGATGGGAAGACGAAACAGCAGAGTGACCATGTTGGTAGTTCGAGCTAGCAGCCATCAATACTGACAGTTGATGTCGGCCAATTACCCACACAAGCTTATTGCTGTGTTGTGGCACGTGGGTTATCGATATCATACTTCTTATCTTATCACCTATCTTATCAAGTGGGCGCGGGCTAACGGCAGAGACAGAACCCGATATCCAACCTCATCCCGACGCACCGCAGAGTATGCTAGCAGCACTTGACTTGATACACTCAATAATACAGCATTTATTTCTTGACAAAAACTCTATGGTTTTCTGCGCCTGTGATGTCATGGGCGGAGACCAGTGGTGGGCGAAAGAAGCATATTAAGGAGTGTCGCAAGAATAACAAGAAGCTGTGCACCATGACTGACAATGACGTCGACTAGTCTCCCC
Source organism: Thielaviopsis populi (assembly GCA_017591655.1). NCBI lineage: Eukaryota > Fungi > Ascomycota > Sordariomycetes > Microascales > Ceratocystidaceae > Thielaviopsis > Thielaviopsis populi. The sequence continues at coordinate 14,543 of JADILG010000198.1, forward strand.
AGCATGTTGCCATCACGCTGTCTGGCGAACAGATACAATATATGGAGAGTATTACCGTGCTTGATCTCGAATTCCCATTAGCCACCTTTGGCCTCAATCCCAAAGTTGATCCTAATGCTTACTATATTGTTATGCAGACCGGAACTCTCAAGTCCCCCCTTGCCCTTCCGTACCTAGAGTTGCTATTTGCATGCCAAAGCTAGCGCATGATAGCAGTTTGGGCTGATAAACAATATACCCCCCATTACATGTGTATGCATTCCCCACTGCACAATGCCACTGTGGCCTATATCTGGCCATATATGTCTCTGTAGATGACTAGTCAGCCAACACGATGCATGAGACTTTACGCACACGAGTATTCTCGGTACTCACTCTCTCCGTGCCAAGGGCATCTCAGTCCGGATTCTAGATAGAAGCTTGCCATCAATGTCTGCCAAAGCGACTTCTGGAGAGTCCGTATCTCCAAGTTCTGCCAATACCTTGCCCCACGGATCGACAATCATACTATGACCATAGCTGCGGCGTTTGCTGTTGTGGAAACCAGCCTATTTCACATGTCAGTGTTTCTGGGCGTGTAAGATGCGAGAGGTATAAGAGAAGGGCTGAAAGGGGACCCCAAATCACTCGTGCTGTTCTGGCTTCAGCCAAGGCTATACGACCCAAGATAGGAGCTCACGTACTTGTGCTGCCGCAACCACGTAGCATTGTGTTTCAATGGCTCGTGCCCGGAGAAGAACTTCCCAGTGTGCTTCGCCGGTTGGTACGGTGAAGGCCGATGGAAAAGTGATGATATCGGCTCCTTGTTGGCGTAACGACAGCCCGACTTCAGGAAAACGCAGCTACATCGTACTGTCAGTAATGTTGCACACGTTGTAGAATGAAACGATGCCCTCCATCATGTGTAGCCTACATCGAAACAAATCGCTGGGCCAATATTTCCCAGTATACTGGGGAACGGGACTGGAAGGTGAGTTCCCTTTTCCACACATCTATACGCATTTCATTAGCTTTATCGGGCATGTGAAACTTACTTGCCTTGAATCCATGAGAGACTCGATAGAGTGGCCTACTTGCTCTCCTGTAAGACAGGACCGTTGTATATTTCCACGTCAAATAGGTGAACCTTCTGGTAGCGATGGGCAACCTTGCCAGCCTCGTCAATCCACACAACCGTGTTCTTCACTTTTGTTGGATCACGGCCCGGCTCGTGAATTCCCACATGCACTGGGAGCTTGTTTCTTCTGGCTTCTTCACACAATCCTAATACAAACTCGCTTTCGTCAACGCTCTTGGCTAGAGCCACCGTGTGTTCGGGCGAGTCACCAATGTAGTCGCTTGCCTCTGGAAGAAAAAGAGCCTACGCAGAGTTGAAGTCAGGCTCGGAGTCTTTGAGGTCTGTGAGGTCTTTGAGGACTTTAGACATATTGTGTACCTGTGCTCCTGCCTGGACAGCTTTCGCAATTACAACTTGGCATTGGGCCAGGTTGGCTGCCATGTTGGCTGTTGAGGTGATTTGACCAATAGCCTGTGGTGACTAGGGTTAGATCATGATCTCATCATCGTGAATCATGTTCAATTCTGCAAGTACAACTTACAACACGCATGATTTTCAGAGTGGCCAAGAATCTTGTGTTGGCGGTTTACCTGGCGGTGTGGCAGCTTCAAGTCGCTTATTGCATTGTCTCATGCTCGTGCCAACCCAACATACTGATAACGAACATCTTTCTCAAGGGCAATAGGGTTACAAGACCAAAGCACTGCTGATAACACAATAGGGTTTGCAATAATGAACCCCTCTCCCCTTCTCACGATAAACAAAATCTAGACCATTGGGGGGACCTAGAGGATAGAGGGCGTCACAAAGCTTCCCCAAAAATCAAACAGCCTATTTTTTTTTCTTCGTTGTGCTCCGATCTCGTCGTTGCAATGCAAAACATGACAAACCTTTATCTTTCTTGAAGCAAAAAAAGCAACGACTAAGCTGTAGAAAATCGCAGCTAGTAAGAATTCCCACGATTTTTGTTTTCCCAGCTCGCCAATTATCGGCTTTTGGGCTGGCCTGGCTCAAGGGCAAATGACTATTTTTGTGAAAATGGGAAACAAATGGTTTGAGATTTGAAGAGAGTCGGCGGCTACCCACGGCTTCGCTTACTCACAGGCTCCAGAGTCATGTGATGCTGGATCCCTGTTAGATAAGGACGTCATTTTCTAGGCTACGCATGTAGCTTGGGTCTAGATCCGGTGACCGCAGTGGTTGGCGGCACTCAATCTTGATCACATGAACGAAGTGGAGGAAAGAAACTTGAGGTCAAGCATGTAGATCAAGTTGGGGGGGGGGGGGGGGGGAAAAAACGTTTTGAGGAAGTGTGAGAGAACGACAAGAAGAGAGGTTTGTGG
>JADILG010000198.1:16952-32571 GCA_017591655.1 Thielaviopsis populi
TAACTGCGACAGCGTGAATATACGCTTTTGCATCAGGAATGGAGGGAGGAGAAAGAAAGAGAGTTGAAGTCAAAAAGATAGTGGGGGGGGGGGGGGGGAAACACAGTTCGTATAGAGTCTCAGATAGCACAACAGAATCAGATTTGCCTGTATATATTGCAAAAAAAAAAACAATCATGAACGTATCAGTGGCATGTAAGTAGAGAGACCTGAACCATGTCAAGTCATTTCACTCGTAGTCCCAAATAGACCAGCCCATCCACTATCATCCAACTACAACCTGGGCTCGGGTTCACGCAAAGAAGCAATCCTTCGATAAGTGCTCACCCCTTTAGCGGCTTAGTGTCTACTGTAAAGCCGCAGTCTGTGCTGCCAAAAGCTTAAACTTGAGTGTCTCATGTGATTTGCACTCTCCACGACTAGATTCCAATACCGGATCTAAACGGCTGAGCGGCTGTGTCTTGACAAGCGCACCTGGCAGTTTTGGGCCAGAAAAGGACCTGATGATGTTTGTTTTTGTTGGCCGTTGCCGGAGGATAACAAAGGAATGAGTAAATGAGAAAAGAAGGGAGCGTTAATCAAAACGGTAAGACCTGGCCTTTGTCCCGCTTAAGCAGCCTCCGGGGGGAGGGAGGGTGAACAACAACCTTGTGGAACTTTCTCATGTCATGGTTCTCACGAGGGTTGGGACTGGGCCGTTCTGCCATCTACTCACTAGGGTTCCGCGTTATCTTGATTATAAAGACACCAACTTCCCGCTTGGCCTTTGCCCTTTTTCTGTCTTTCTTTTTTGCCGTCGGGTTCTATTCTGTTATCTATTCTTTTATCTTGCCGTGGAACCTGAGTATCCCGCCTTCCCTGTTTAGCGTGCTCTTTCTGCTTGCTGCTTTGGGTTTTCTTCTTTCCTTTGCAATCTCCAACGTGGGCTTCTTGACTGTTGATCGAGTTGTGTCTTCCTCTTGGACCACTACCGTCCTTCTTCCCTTCTTCCTCCTCACCTTCATCTATCTCAACACCGCCAAAACAACCGGGCCGTGCTATACCGTCAACATGATTCCTCGGATAATTCCTAGAACCCCTCTTGGCCTTAACCACTATGCCAAACTTGGTTCTGTATCCTCCCTGCGTCCAACTTCGGCGGCACTGAGATCTATCTCTACACATTCTTCATCACCAACTTCGCCAACCGCAACGACGAACCCGCCTACTTCGCGAGAGATGCACTCATCCGCAAAGAAGGAGACCATAGCTGCCATGCCAGAGTCGCCCAGTCCCGCCGCTCCTCTCACGGAGTCTCCAGCACCGCTTTCAGTGCTTCCTTTTCCCATGATTCTGCGGTCTCTGCTGGTCACTTCCGTCTCTTCGTCACGCCTGCTTCTCCCCCCTTCGCTGGCGATCATGGATATCCTAGCTAACTCCACATCGGCTTTGCTCAACCCTGACAGGAACCCGCTGTTGAAGATGGCTATCAAAAACACATTCTACATGCAATTCTGTGCTGGCGAAACTCACCAAGAAACGCGCACCAGCATTGATCGACTCAAGAATATTGGCTTCAAGGGTGTCATCCTCTGCTACGCCAAGGAGGTCGTGCTCAGGGAGGATCAGCTCAAGACTCTTGCTGATTGCATGGGCGATGGTGCTGCCGAGGCCGTTGCAAACGAGATCACTCCTTGGAAGAATGGTACTTTGGAGACGGTGAGCCTAGCTGGCCCAGATGATTTTGTTGCCGTGAAGTAAGTCTTGGGTATATGTAACAAATGCTGAATTCTCTTATACTAATACCATTTAGGTTCACTGGAGCTGGTCGTCAAGCCCTGTATGCGCTTTCTGAAGGCATGGACCCTCCCCCCGAGCTAACTGCCGCCATCAACGAAATCTGCGATCTTGCCGTTCAGCGTGGCGTGCGCCTTCTTTTTGACGCTGAGCAGGCCCGTCTGCAGACCGGTATTGATAAGTGGACATTGGACTACATGCGCAAGTACAACACCGGCTCGAAAGATGCCGTCATTTTCGGTACTTATCAGGCCTACCTTAAGCGTGCCCCTGCTGTTCTTCAAAACCATCTTGAGATTGCAGCAAAGGAAGGATTCACTGCAGGCGTTAAGCTGGTTCGTGGAGCGTATCTCGGTTCCGACCCGCGTGAACTCATTCATGACACAAAGCAAGACACCGATGAGTGCTACAACGCTCTTTCCAAGGTTGTTTTGCGCCAGGAATGGGCCGAGCCTATGCGCGGCAAGGGCGACTTTCCCAAGACTAGCATGGTTCTTGCCTCACACAATGCCGACAGTCTGCGCATCGCCCGCAAGATGATGGCTCAAGGTCAGGCGAAAACCCGCGTTGCCTTTGCACAGCTTCAGGGCATGGCCGATGAGGTTTCTTGTGAACTTCTAGTGCCCAGCAGAGACACAGAAATCCAAAGCGCTGGGCTAATGGTCACGCCCGAGGTTTATAAGTACATGGTGTGGGGCTCGACTGGCGACTGCATGAAGTACCTACTTCGCAGAGCGTATGAAAATCAAGATGCCGTTCAGCGTACTCTTGACGGCCGCAACGCGATGTGGCATGAGCTGATGCGTCGTTTTAAGAGCGTCTTCAGCATAAAACAATAGACACTGCATCGTCATTGGAGCAGACGTCGATATACAAAGGTAAACAATGGTGGACTAGGCCCGTCAGTAATAGGCCTAGAACTTTTCTTGCATAATTTTATTTTGTTGGCATGGCGTGGCGTGGGAGCCCGTGTAGCGTCGGATGTTTTGGGACAGTATATAGCGTTGATTTAGTGAAAATACTTATGAAATAATGTTCAAAGGACAAATACAAATACAAGTCCCCGATGATCGCTTCATGTGTTCTCAACTCAGTTGCACAAAAGGGGGAAGGAAAGGGGGTACGTAGGTTACACTCAACTCCCTAGACTCCCTTGACCGCTATGGACCCTATGACCAACGTTTTTGCCCGTTCCTTTCGCTGGTCCTGTGCCAGTTTTGCCAGCCATTGCAAACCGTTAAGCTTGTAGTACTTGTTCACCTTTTGCCAATCAGTGACCTGGGCTAGGTTTTCATCTGTGACTTTGAAGGCAGCTCCCTCAACGTTGGCAGACAAATGATTCCATGTAGAAACAGCTTCTTCTGCGGGAGCAATCTTGCAGACAATGATATTGACAGACTTGGAACTGATACCAAAGCGAGAGTATGACTCGGATATCTAAATGTTCCATAGTGTTAGGACAGCCTGCCGCAGCGGGGTATGGCAAAGAAGGACACTTACGTTGTTGGTAGGGTTCAGAGAATTGACAACTTCGGAATGGACATTGAGTGTCCTCAGAGTTCCATTGAGCTCAGATGTTACTGCTTTGTAGACAGCAGTCATGATTTGAAGCCTGGAAGTTACCTGTGCAGATTATATCGTGACGTTAACATGGGTTATTTTGCCTGCAGCCAACCAGAGACTAAACCTTACAATACCAGCATCCACAAGGGCATACTCGAACTCGGCGTTTCGTGTTAGAAGCTGCTTATGCAAAAACTCGGCGTTCTTGACATCTTTGAAGAGAACCATATGAATAGTATGAGTGGCAGGTAAATGCTCGAGAGCAATTGTCTCTAGTTCAAGAGTCATAGTGGCAATATGTGAAGAAATCACGAGAAGCTGCGTAGAGAGATTCAGATGGTTAGTAAAATGGAGGGAGGATAAAATGCTAGGCTGGCCGCCAATAAACTTCAATTTGGTACAAAGAAGCCTACTGAAAGGAGTGAAGTAAAAGAAAAAAAAGTCTGTTCATGAGCGTTCACAGATTGTCGTTTCTTCGCAATAGCGTCTAGACGGAGGGATGCAAAATAGGACACAGTCCATGTACAGTGATACCCAGAGCACACACTGTATAGAAACAACGACCCCACCTTTTGGGGAGAACATAGTGTGGTCATACAACTTGGAAACTACTACAAAAGTTGAGATGAAGACGAGATTCATTGTGCTGTTGACAAGAATCTATCTATACCATGTCCATTGTCCTATATGCTGATATATTTGATCTACTATATCGCTCAACGAAGAGACAGGTCGCTCTTCTGCAAAATGAATTTTACCTTTTCTCTATCCCGTCGTCTCGGAGCCAGTTCTCGGCCGCGGTTGACAAAAAGCCGTGGCCCACTGGGCTCTGGCACTGGTGGAGGCGTAATAATTTCCTGACCTTCAGGAATTCCATTACCGCCACGCTCATCGTGGCCATACCGTGAAATTGCCCCCGAACGAACCCAAGGTTCCAAGTTGCGGCATTGACTAACATCAAGCCACTTCAGTTTAGAACATCCATCCAAAAGGCTTTCCACACCACCACCCGTGACCCGAACGCAGCCACGAACGCTGATACCCTCAAGTTCATTCAGGTGTAAAGCTACACAGCCAAGACTGCCATCGCTGACAGCACTGCCACAAAAAGCAAGCCGGAGCTCTTTGAGACGAGGAAGCCCCAGGGCGACAACTTCAGTGCTTGTGTCGGAAAGAGCACAGCAGAAGCTGAGGTCCAGGTGTGTCAGGTTCTTGGCCGAATTAACCAATGCAGCGATAGCGTTGTCCGAAAGATAGGTGCAATCAGCGAGGCAAAGATGAGTCAAATTTGTGAAGCGAAAGGAGGCCCACGAGTGAAAGCCAGCGTCAGATATCGTGGTGCAACGTGTTAGAGTGAGACTTTCGAGGCGAGATGAGGCATGAAGGGCCAAATGAGCCATGGATCGGTCTGTAATATGTTTGCAGTATGACAGATTTAGCTTCTTCAGTTTAGGACACCCAACTACAGTGCCCGGAACAGACATAGTGGCCGCTCTCTGTATCTGTTGTTGGGGTGTTTGGCGTTGTTTTTGTGGTGAAATTTTGCCCTTAGAACCTGCAGTTGCCGAACGCTGTGGCGGAGCCGGAGGGCCCGGTGGGATTTCCGGAACAACCCAACCTGTGACACGAGCCAAAAGATTATCACCAATCTTGCGACAGTTGCTCCAGTCGATTTCCTCCATCAGTTTAGAATGTTCACTCATCTCAAGGATTTGATTGGCGGAAACATCCCATACAGAGCGCATCTTCCAGCACCTGACGTTTTGGCCACAGCTTTTCCAAAGCTTGTTGAAGCCATCATCAGTCATATGGAAGCAATTGCTGATGTCAATGTACTCGGGACGTTGGCCAATGAATGGGGCCAAAACATCCTTTATTAGTTGGTCGGTGATAACTCGATTAAAGAGAGACAAGTCGACACGAAGACAAACTTTGGATGAGGTGGTCAACACCCGCTTCCAGTGAGCACAAACCCTCCGCATTCGCATCAGCTCTGAGATGTTCATGGTTGCAAACACAACTTCAAGAACGGGATCTGGTACAGGCTGCTTTGCTGACTCGCGCCGGAGGGGTTGAATTCGCGCTCTTTTTGCAGGAATTTCATCTCGGTCGGGAGGTGGTGAATGGAGAGGGGCTAACTGGGGAGCAGCAATAGACATGGGGTCCATTGATAGAGGATGAACAGGCTTTGCATTGGAGGGAACAGGCGACGAAAAGTCCGCGGGTGGGGTCGGTGGTGCGATAGAGCCTTTACGTCTGTTGCGAAGGTTTTCCATGTCCACACTGAGAAACGGATCTGGATCTGGTGTCGGGCGGCTTGTATCATCGGGAGCCGGAGTCAAGGGTTTGGTCGAGCTGGAAAACACGAAACTAGCAAACTGCTCTGACACACTATTGTTACTGTTTTTCTCGTGATGATTTGGCGTATGTTTGGCTGCACCTGTGTCGGCAATGACATCAGTCATTATGATATCGCCATCAGATGTATGGCTGAAGCGCTCCTTGGCCGTCTCTTCAACTTGCTCGCGGATATCTGGTGGACTGTTTCTCCATAGTTCCTCCAAAGCCGGCCCAGGGATCATGAGGCACTCTACAGTCGTGATAGCCTTAACAGTAGCCGTTCGTTTATGTGCAAGACCAAGACTCGCAACTTCGCCGAAATACTGACCTTGCCGGAGCCGAGGACGCTGCAGCATTGCGATGTAAGGAGTAGTCGTCTGCAGGCCTTTTTCATTGCCGGAGTTGCAGGGCTTGGAATTAGAGTCCACGTTCAAGGTGTTATGGATCACCTCAGCTTCGCCCCGCACAATGAAGTAAATTTCATTCCCAGGCGTTCCTTCAAGTACAATGTCGGTGAACGGAGGATATGTTTTCGGTTGCGCACTCAATCCCAGGAAGTGCAAGACATCGGCAGGTAATGTTGAAAAGAGTGGGAGCTCTTTTAATGTGGTTCGAATATTGACCTGGGCACTTCCAAGAGCACTTCCAACTGAAGGGTCTTCTATAAGACTTGGACTTGGGGACTTGCGCTTTTTTGGGTTGGCTGGTGAAGATTGCTGGGTAGCGTCTCGAGACAAAGCGCCAAACTGACTATGGCGTGTTTGAGTTTGAGTAAGAATGCGATCCTGCCTCTTTTTCTTAAGTATAGTGAGACGTTCTTGGGCTTCGTCTCGAATTAGCTTCTCCATCTCAGGGAACTTTGGCAGCTCAACCTGGAAATCTTCTTTTTTCAAAGATAGCAGAAGACACTTTGTTCGAGCAACAATGGTGGCTGTGCGTGGAATGTTCATGATGATGGAGATTTCCCCAAAGAATGAGCCGGGCTTTAACTCAGCATAAACAGCTTCTCCATCTCGTGATGTCACAGCTACAACTCCACGTACTATCCAGTACATGGCCTTGGCCTCGTCGCCTTCGCGTATTATATGGTCGGAAGGAGTATGTATTTGTGGCTTGAGATGCTGGCCGATGGCGACAAGAAACTCTTCGGGCGCGGAGTTGAACAGCGGGAAAGAGCGTACGCGATCCAAAAGGTCTAATGGCATATCTTGAATGGTTGAAGCTGTCAATGGCGAAGGATAAACAGGACGGGTAGGATTAGCTTCGACATTGAAGGAGCGAATGAGAGCGGCGGGATCTTGTGATTTGCCATCGTTCAAGTGGTTAGCCAAAGCTCTGAAGGCGGAGCTTTGGGAACTTCTTGACCGTCTCATGTTGGGCTGGATGAGAGGGAGGGGGGGGGGGGGTATATGGTCGGGAGGAGCAGATAGTTGTATATGTCGAATCGAATAGACCGGGCCAGGACTGTGAGGCCAAGCCGGGTATTGGAGTGAAGACCAGTTCGAAGAAAATTGGAAGGTTGAAGACTATGATTAGAAGAAGGGACTGAATGGATGAATCTTTTCCTCCAAGCCTCCAAGTCTCTGTCCCGCAAGGACCGCCAAATGAACAATGCTAAGCAGAGTCTTTGCTTCTTTCGATTTTCTCGATAGAGCCAGGTTGAGGACCTGCAACTGGCACTGTATTCGATAGGGATTGAATGCCGCAGAGTCGGACAGCAAATATGTGTGGAGCTGTTTCAGAGAGGATGGGAGAGATAGAGAGGGGGGAATATCGAGTGTGGCGATGAGGGTGAGTGCGGAAAATAAAGTATGATTGAGAGCTTTTGGGAAGCTGGTATATTGAGAGATTACGAGCTTGCGAGGTTGCAAATGAGTTGCGTTGTGCGATCACGTGAGGGCGCTTGGCTGTAGTCTTTTGGTTAAAGTGTAGATGGCAGTTTGTGGTCTGTTCAGTTGTTCAAGATTGTGGCGATAATGATGATGATTCCTGTTGATGGTGGGTTGTGGGTCGATTTCTAAGCGACCGATTGACTGGCTGATCGACGCAGGTGAAGGGTTGAACTGAGGTTCGCTTGTTGTTCTAGCTGGGTGAAGCGTTGTACAATGTATGTGAGGGCGGGTAGCAGGGAGAAACGGAGGAAACCAAGCACAAGAAAGTGTAGGAAACGTTGAGCACAGCTGTGAATTATAATAAAAAATGAACAGCATTCATTGGTGGCAAAGGCCCTCGCGGGTGAGGTAAAACTAGGTAGCTGCAATGAGCCAAAGAGGTATCCGGGGAAATTAGTGGTCGGTCGGCAAAAAAAAAGCATAGAAAAGTGTTCGTCGCAAGAAGAGAGAAAGGATGAGAAAAGAAAAAGAAAAAGGGCGCAGTCAATGACGTGGGGATCAGAAAGGCGGTCATAGAAAAGGGAGAAATTGACAGCAAAAAAAGTGAAGTGAAATTAAGAGGAAATAGAAGAAGATAAAAGGAAAAAAGCAGACGCAGGAAAGATGGTCGATCCGAACACAAGATGCAACTGGTCTAGCGTAGATGTGGTAGCTGCCCGTTGTTGGCTTATCCAATCAGCGCAAAGAAGGCTTCCCCACAAAAGCACAGTAGCAGTAGTATATTGTCTAGGGCACACCCAGATCAATTCAAACACAACTCACACATCTTGTCAACCAAACTGTACGCGACATAGAGGCTTCTGTTACATATCAAGGTGCAACGTGAGAGTCGCGAAGAGTTATATTGGTGCATAAATGATGCATTCTACCAGCTCTTAAAAACAGGAGCCCACAGCGAGTAGAAAGAAAAAAGACATGATGACCTTGAGCCTTGACCACAACAAGATAACGAACGTCACACTGGAGGGGTCGAGCTTTTCGAGCTTTTTTTTTGGTCTTTTTCGATCCTAGCTACTATTTCAAGCTTTTGGATTCCTGGATCATTCCGTTGTAGGCTGTTGGGGGAGGAGAGATTCCTTACTCTCCGATGTTTCTCGGGGTCCTTGTTCTAGGGTTTCTTGGGTAGACTTGTCCTATCTGATTTGGAGGGGTAGATCAAAGAGCAACAATAAGTTAAGGAAGAGATCCCTAAGTGAACTTGTCTGCACAATGGAGATGAGACTAGGAGGAAAGAAAATAGAGAGTCAAGAAGAGGGAAGAACGGGGTACGGGGTGGAAATGGGTATGACATGCATGCTACTACTTTATACAAGAGCAGCAGAGCGTACATCCCATGTATATGCGTATGCACACATGTGCCTATTTACTCACTATGTAGTTCTATCCAGATAGCTTCATCGACAGTTTTGCTGGAACCACCAACTTCACAAGCTCTCCACAAAAGCCTTCCGAAGTCCTTCTCTCTTCCTTGCGCCAACCTCATACCTTCCTCCCTGTCTAGGTCTTGTGTGATTCTTTGCATTGTTCCCTCCCCCTCCCTGTTCATCTTCACCTGTCACACACAGGCCATCTGGTAGGCCGTGCGCTCGATTTCCATTGCTTTTGTGTTCATTACGCAGCACGCTATATACTAGGGTTAGGGCTAAAACGCACTTGTTAACACAATTTTCCCCTTATGTCCAAGTCCACTACAATCCGCGTTTATCCATAGCCAGTAGTGTAACACTACTCGCTCGCCAATACAAGCAGCTGTTCAAGATACAATCGGCTCAGAGGCCCCTAGTATTACATGTTCCATAATTGCAATATGTGCCCTTCGTAGTTTTGCAGCAAATATCAGGGCCAGAACAGTAGCATGACAAAGGTACAGCGCCATTACGCTCACCAAAAATGTGCGCCCACAAAATTTGTGTAGGGGTGGCAGATGGTGATGTTTGACTGGATGTTGCGCTTGTCGGAATGTTGACAACAAGTGGCTTATCCGGTTGTATACTGAGAATCAGCTGGGTCTCTTGGGCTATAGGAAGTGCGGTGGCGAGAAGAGTCTGTATAAGAAAAATAAAGAAGACGGATAGATGCATGATAGCAGACAATGCGGACAAGAGAGACTTGCAGGTGGAAAGTGGCGTGTAGATGATAATTCGGGCGAGTAAATAGTTAGCGGCAGCTGTGAGAGAATACAGCTCAGGGTTTATCTGTAGATATTCCCATATAGTTGAATGGCAGAATGAAAAATAGGACGAACGTAAAGGAGAAAGTGTGATGTTGTAAGACAAAAAAAGTATTATGATATCGGGACAAGATAAAGACAAAGAGTAACTCTGGTATGCGGATGTGGTGAAGACTTGAGCTCTTCTTATGTTTCGACAAAGAATATCACCATCGAATCAAAGCTATTATTTCTTTCTCATTGTCTTACTTTAAAGTATTTTTTAATAGTACTGTTTCTGTTCAGGGAAATTTCATGGACGTAAACAGCAGAGAGACCAGTTCTGATTATGCAGCATACAGCCTGTGAAACACGTTTGTTAGCGACCATGAGCGGATATGAGTGACGAACTTGCTTGCGTAAAGGATGCTTTGTCTTAGGACATTAGTGGAAGGGACTACCTAAAGAAGACTCTGTTTAGCCAATAGACCCGAAAAAGGCTCGATGCATACGCAATAGGTTCGCGCCAACGGTATAGACCGTCATGTGAAGCCTGTAGGGGTACGGGACAAATGATGACGCATACGTGCAACTTTATGTGGCTCCATGTTGTACTACAAGGAATGTGACACGCGTGCTCTGGGTCTAGAACGGTTAAATGGGGAGCAAAATACTCTGAGGCCAACAATACGTGGATTGAGAAATGCAGTAATAGAAACGAGTGAGAAAATGGATATATAGCAGCTTTACGCTTGATTGTGCAAAGAAACCGGCGTCAAGTCCGAAATGTACGCGTCGAGGGCATCTACAGTATATCGCACGGTCCTTCAAGAGATGTGTAGAAGCGAATCCGCTCCGTTGTTGTGAGGAACATGAGTGATTGATAGCATGACCTACTGAAGCTTAATGTTGTATGTCGAGATACCTTTTAACTGAGAAATCCTGTTTTCAATGCAATCAACCCTATATATTTCTGACTTGGGCGATACATTTGACCTCTGTAGCTTATGGCTTTGCCAATAGAGTGACATCATCGTTGTGATTATCCGCAATGGGAAGTCCGAAGAGGCTGTTGCCAAGCCCCAAATGCATTTTCATACTACTTGTTTCCAGCAAGTTCTGCGCGCTGACTAAGCAAGATGACTAAACACATATCTAGCCAATGATTATCAAACGTCATGGGATTTTTGCCTTGCAGGTGGGCTGTGGGATTTCTGGAAAGCTTCCTCTTCTTCTCTTTGTCTTCAGCAGAGAGTTCATCCCATCGTCTTTTCTGCCTTCTCAGCTTTTATCGCGACCTTGTGTATTAAGCCTAGGATACAATTATTTTTCTTCTTTTAATCCTCTGATTCTCACCATCTTCACGTCACAACCACCAAGCTTCTTACTTGGCATCACACAGTTGTCATCATGGCCTTCACCCTCATTCGCCAGGCTCCCGCGGCGTTTGCCAAATCGTCGGCACTGCGGACAATGTCCACTCGAGCCTTCTCTTCAGGAGCTAAACCGTCTTCGACCTTCTTCACCGCGCGTACAGTGCGCTCTCTCATGCGCCCAACCCGTTCCTCTAGCGTGCGTTTCTACAACCAGCCATCTTACCAACAAGCTGCCCCGGCACAGGGAAACACGGTGCGCAAGCTACTTGTCGGAGGCGCAATTTTCGGAGGCACTTTGACAGCCATCAACCTTGTTTTCAACCGCGAGACTCGCACTGATGGCGCCATTCCTACATTTGAGCGCAACTACTTGAACGATACGTTTTTGCATACCGGACTAGGTGTTGGTATCATTGGCCTGACCGCTCACCAAATGATTCGTTCGGGCTTTGTCTACCGCTTGATGGTGACCAACCCTTGGGTTGTTGGTATTGGCGGTTTGGCACTGAGCTTTGGCACGATGATTGCAACGCGGTCTATTTCCCCTGATAAGTAAGCCTCTTATCCCCAAAATTTCAAAATCCATTTCGTTGACTAGCATATACTAAACAACTGTAATTTAGCTACATGCCCAAGTACGCCATGTGGGCTGCTTTTAACGCTACCCAAGCCGCCATGATTGCGCCTATGCTTGCTTTCTTGCCAGGACCTTTGATTGCACGTGCCGGCCTGTATACTATTGCCATGATGGGCTCGCTCTCTGTTGTTGGAGCCACTGCTAAGCAGGACAAGTATCTATACATTGGTGGTCCCTTGCTGGCTGGTGCTGCCATTGTGGCCGCCTCTGGCCTTGCTCCGCTTGTCATTCCGGCCACGGCTGTTCGTACCCTGGCCTTGACTGAGAACCTTTGGCTGTACGGAGGTCTGGCTCTCTTTGGCGGTTTCACACTATATGATGTCCAGAAGGTGCTGCACCATGCTCGTCTTGCAGAGCGCGGGGTAATGACCAGAGATCCTGTCAACGAGTCCATTTCTCTGGAGCTGGACTTCATCAACATCTTCATCCGCATGGCTCAGATTCTGGCCATGCAGGGACAACGCCGCAAGTAATAATCTCATTCGGCTTTTCTTGTCTCTGGGTTGACCGACTGGAAAAGGATATATTTCCCTGGCCCCTCTCCCTAGCTTCCACATTCACACGGTTCCGGCGTTAAGGAGGATTCGAGTTAGACAGGGAGAGCCGAGTTGGGTCTCTCCTTTTGTTCTCCGCTCATTGTAGATTATTTGTTGTATTATATTGATTTTGAATACCACACCGCTTTATAAAAATTACTCTGTGGTCTGTCTTTTACTCGTAAATAATCAGCATATATACGAGAACCCACGAGACTGTTGATGTGACTTGGCAATGTAAGTATCCTAGGACGGGAAGACTCTCAGAAAGTGTGTGGGACACTCATATCCAGAGGGGTTATTATCAAGATAAAGCTGATGATAATCCTCGGCGTTCCACCATTTGCCTGCAGGTACAATTTGCGTAGCGAGAGGGCGCTTCCACCATTTCTCACTGGCAGTCTTTGTCACCTCGTTGGCAATTATTTCCTGTTCGGGGCTATGGAAGAAGATGGCGCTGCGGTATTGAGTCCCAACGTCAGGGCCTTGTTGGTCCAAGGTAGTCGGGTCATGGATCTTGTAAAAGAACTCGATAAGTTGGCGGTAGGTCACTTTCTTGGGGTCGAAAATGATTTGAAGCGCCTCAGCATCTAGTTCAGAGTTAGACAAGCAAAGCCAAGTTGTATAAATAAGAAAAAGGAAAAAAAGCGGACTCACGACCCGTCGAGCCGGAGCATACGTTTCTGTAGCTCGGATGTGAGACGTCACCGCCGGTGTAGCCAACGGCAGTATCAACAAGACCCTTTCCATTTCCAAAGTGTTTGCGGTATATATGTTCGACGCCCCAGAAGCAGCCGGCGGCTAAGGTCGCCTTCTCAGTGCCCTCGGGAACAGAGGGACCAGACGCTGACAGTGCCCGGGCCATGCGGGTTATAGTAGATGCCATTGCTGTAGATAAACAAGATATGTATTATGAATGAAGGCTGGAGTGTATAGGCATTTGAGAATACAAAACAACTTGTTTGTTCAAAAGAATGATCTACGACAAATATTTGTCAGCAAAGTCTTGGATGACACTAATGTGGGGCTGTAAGAGCAAAGCTTGCAAGCTTGACGTGACAACATTTATTTCCAGCAAAATAAGATTGGTCTTAAATGAATCAGAATACAAGTCTTCAAGCAAGGGAACACAAGACGATTGGGACTGAATGATGTGAGATATGACAAGGAGAGACAATGCGAGGGTTAAGTGTTGCAAAAGGATAATCACCAAAAGCAAAAAAAAAACAAAGGTATAATCTTATCAGCCCCGATAACAACTCCGTCAAGGTTACACATGCTCGTAGACTCGCGTTACACAAGCGTAAAGTACTAACAACCAAAGCCTCATAACAGCTTATCGATGGGCGAGGCTCAATACACTCACGTCAAGCCCCCACATCTACCAACCCGAAATCATGAATCAAGTGTCTACTACTTCTTGGAAGTTGCGGCTCTAGCAGCACAATGGTGTTTGTTAAAGAATACTGTATTGCTTCTCCGAGGTCCTATTACACGCGCATAACTGGTTTCTAATTACAAATCTGCAAGTATTTTACTCTGCATCAAGTGGACACACAGGGGCCTGATTGTTGACCTGAATCCCTCCCCTTTTCTTTTCCGCGCTGTCAGGAAATGGGAGCACCCATCCACCTTCAGTATCAGGAATGGACAGCCAGAGCCGGAGTAAGTGACGTCGTGGTGCAGGAGGGCGGAAATCTGAGATGTATTTGAATTTAGTAACAGATACAGGCTAGTTGAGGTTAAGAACAGCTCTAAATTACCCTTGTATGCTGTTCGTGCGTGTAGCAAGTGCGTGTTGCTAACAAATTGAATATCGCCGACCTCTAGAATCATGTGAAGGGCTAGGCGTTGGCAAGTTTCCTCGAGAATGCTCATAGCCCGTAGCTGCTCATCACTGAGCTCAGGAATAATTCCCCTGTCTGAAAATCGTGCCAGGGAGCGAACGTAGTAGGGATCCCATTTAATGCAAACACGCTCCTGGCCACCGTTTTCGAGATAGAACACGGGCTGGCGCGTCCATTCTTCTTGGCCGTGTGAGACTTCCCCTTTGCGGTCACAGTACCAAATAGGCTTGGTTAAAATTTCGGCAACATCAGGATGCTCTTGTTGGAGAATATTCCATACATTGTGGATACTGACAATGTCGCTCTCGCCACCCTCCCGTGCTCTTTGCAGACAGAGTAGGCCAACAATATCGCTATCATCGCTGTGGAAAAACTGACGAGCAGTGGTGCGGTAGATGCGAACCTTATCAATCTGGCTAGGATCATCGCCAACATCTTTCACATGGCCTAGGACATGACCACGCCCATTTTGCGAGACAAAGTAACCAATGTAGGCTCCTAAGCCAAGATACGCAACTGCGTTTTTATGAGCCCCCCAGATATCAGCTGGGAAGCCTTTGAAGAGAATGAAGCCTTTGCCGTCGAGGAGATCGATTCGAAAGGCGTTCAGAACCTTTCCCAGTTTAGGTAGTGGGAAGTTATCCTATATAGCCGATAGGGTCAATACTAGACGAAGTAGAGAATGATTCGGCCGCAAGGGCTTGTATTAATGCCATACCTTGGATATTCCAGTGAGGGGTATGTCACTAGCAATGAAAGTGTCTGAAGCAAGGCTAAGTTCCTGGATTTCTTCTGAAGTGAACCAGTGAGTCCAGCGTTCGGGATTCTCTTGGTAGTCCTCCTTCTTCCAGAGAGTGGGACCAGATATGCTTTTAGGAAAGTCACTATATGGCTTCAGTACCTCGTAGATTGGATTGTGTTGGCCAGAGGTTCGGATACCATCAGGAAAGATTGCACGTGGGACCTCGTTGTTCTTATTCAGTAGGACAGTGACTGTAGGAAGAGTAGGAGTTGTAGCACTTGGAGACATCGTATGAAGATAGAGACGAGACAGTTAAAAAGGAACAAATATGATTGCTAGTAGTAGAGACAAAAAGCATAAGTAAAGGTAAGTATAGAACGAAATAACAATAATGCTCGTCAAAGCTGTCCCTTATAATTCAGGGCATAGACATGGCATTTATCATAGGCTCTAGCAACTACATCATCTTTTACAAGATCACGACATCGACTTTTCTCGACCCCAAAATCAGTACCTAGGCACAGGATAGTGAATATGTTTCAGAAATTTGGAGTTAAGTTTATATTCTAGCTTTCTAGGTAATTTTACTGTAGTACAACAGATTGATATGAGAATGGCGTCACTTTGGGGTAAGATTACAGAATTACACTAGTCACTTTTATCAGATAGTTCGTAACCACAGCAAGGGTTAGGGTTAGGGTTAGGGTTAGGGTTAGGGTTAGGGTTAGGGTTAGGGTTAGGGTTAGGGTTAGGGTTAGGGT
>JADILG010000199.1:0-23863 GCA_017591655.1 Thielaviopsis populi
GGGGGAGGGGGGGGATGACACCGGGTTTTGAGCGGCGCCGAGAGGAGAAGAAAAAGAGAGATAAAAACAAAATAGGACAACCAATTGCGTAGCAGTCCCTCGGCCAAATACTTCAGTTTCTCTATAAAAATGCTCGGCAGTCGTCGTTTTCTCCAATTGTATCGCCGTTCCGTTCAAAACGCAAGAAGCAGTCAATCTCGAACTGCGTAGCTTTTCGCCCGGCATCATGACGGCCGGGCCCATGGGCAACGAACAAAATTTGGCCGGCCAATGAGAGGAGCGCACCGGGACTACTATGGGTGAACTTGGGCGTGGCTTATCGCTGCTATCGCCTATCGCGTCTGCCGCTATCAAGCTTATCGATAGCAGCAGTTTGGTGTCATCACGTGACTTGTACAACGTCCGCTGGACATGAACAACGGGTGACTTGATGACAGCGTTGAATGGACATGCAGTCTTGATACCCAGATCTAGAGCGGCGGAATATATGGGCCACATACATACAAATGGCCCGGCTCATCAAGTATAACAGCTCTGGCTATGTACGGTGGAGATGTAAGCTGTTGAGGCGGGCTCCCTTTGTAGTTGTCAAGGGCCCATACTGAAACCCAGCAGTATGGGCGCATATATTAGCCAAGTCGGCACTACTTCGCATATCATAGCGTACTTCCACGTCTAGACACGTATCCCAACACTCACCAGTTTCGTCAGGGTGTCGATTGCTTGGAAACTAGCTCGCTTCCCAGGTGACGGCGCCTCCAACCAGCTTGCACTGCACTATATCTACGTTCACAGCACCAAATAACCCAGCCAGACGACGCCTACAAGAAGCGGTATAAAGTAAAGCCATGCCCGTTAGTATCTCTATCGCGTTCTCGATTTGTCTAGCGGGAGCTGCATGCCCTCGGCCACCTCCCAGCTCCAATCGCTTCCCGACAACCGCAGTTTCCACGACGTCCCAACTTTGTACCTATACACATACACATACACATACACATACACGTACAAAGCAGTCCGACATGACAAGCGGATACGCTATACTATCTCGGCAGATCCGGAGCTTGAGCCTCGGGAGCGGACAATAGCAATAGAGATGGATGCAGAGGGGCTATTTGTCCTTGTCATGTAACGAGGGTTATGCATGTAACAGAGCACAAAACACCAGGCCACATTCCCAAGTCTGGATTTGGAGGCTTCCAAGGTTCCACTTAGAATAAGAGGGCGTATGTGGGCAATGAGCATGAGAAGCAGTCCATCGACAGCCTGCAAGGACAATGGCATGGAATCAGAGAATGGAAAGATTCAATGGCCCCCGCCGGCACCAGGTTGTATATCCAAGCCTGAAGATGAAACAAACGGTAACGTAGAGGCCATGGTGGTCAGGCCATTTCATGATGGGTGCGTTTATGGCTGTCTTAGCATCCGGGGGGGGTCTATAGAAGGGGAGGAGAGGGGAGGGAACAAAGGCGGGCATGAGGTGGTTGAGTCAAGAATAGAGGACACTGCAGTAAATACAGAGGCCTGTGTGCCTATATCTGTACATATATACAGAGGGTATCTCAGTACCTGAGTGGCCGCTTCAGTGGATCTATGATGTGCTACAGCGGGCCACGCACTCGCATACAGCACACAGAACAGCGGATGGAGAGACGGAGTCCCACTATTCGGCCAGGGGCGGAGAGAGAGGGCCGAAAAATGCGGCTCTGAAGAAGCAATATGAGAACTCCACTTGGCGCCTCTTGGAAAATGCCCACTGTTAACCTCACTTGACTTGCACACACAAAAACAGGCTCTAAAGCACGATGAAAAGCAGGCACTGATATCAAGGGGGGGGAGGGGAATCATGCAGATACTGAGGGAGGCTTTTTTTTTCTTTTTCGTTTTTTTCGTTTTTTGTTTCAAGACCAGCCCAGCCTCAACACTCAATAATCACTCAGGCTACCAAACGAAACAAGAGAAAAATTGGGAACAGAATACACACAAATGTGATAAAATGGGAGTAAAATGGAGATTGCCGAGGGGGCAACTACTCCAAAAAAAAATAGAATGGCAGGAAAGGCAGGCAGAGAAATCTCTGGTGTTTTTTTGTCGGGAAAAGACCGGCTAAATTGACTGCCGGGCTTAAGTCGTAAGTCGCATTGACCAGAAATTCTATTTTGCGACTTTTTTCTCCTTCTTTTTTTTATTCTTTTTTTCTTATTTGTTTCGTTTTTTTCGTTTTGTTCTTTGCGAGACCGGAGCAGAACAATTAATTGATACTCACCCTCTTTACTGTTAACAAGCCAACCAATCACCCACCTAAATGGCACACCTTCCCTCAACCATGCAAAAGAAACTTGAATCAGGAACTCTGCCAATTAGCTCACTTTCATTCAGGGTGGTTGGGGAAAAAAGAACCAAAGAAAAAAAATACAAAAGAGAAGGAAAGCACAAAAGAGAGAAACCCAAAAAAAAAACATGGAAAAAAAACGTGGGTGCCAAATTTCCCTGCTCGGCCCAAGCTCGGCAGTATTTTTTTTTTCGCACTTCCCCTTTCCTTTTTTTTTTTTGCTTCTCACATGTTGTCTTAAGTGTAATTTAAATGAATACTATGAAAACGCAAAGCAAAGAACAGCAAGTCCATCAATGCCCCAGGCTTCATCTTGTTGTTCTCCTTCTTCTCTTCTTCCCATTGTTGCGATGGAATGTCATCAAGAGCGGGGTCGCAGGCGTCGCAGGCGTCGCAGGCGTGGGAGCTGTGGATGTGGAAAGTGCAGATGGAAGTCAGTGGCTGATTGGCTGACTAATAGGCTGGCTGGCCGGCCGGTTGACTGGCCGCATAGTCAAGAGCGGGGCAGGCACAGTTGTTGTCTATACCCCAATTGCACCTGCAAACCTCTGTTTGGCTCCCGGCCTGTATACACATACAATGAATGTACGTACCTACGCTGTTTGGTTTTGTCTCTGTAGGGCCTCTCTCTTGCCCCCCCCCTCCCTTCCACTAAAGAGCCGTTCTGTACTTTCTTCCGATAGGCTTCTGTTCTGGCGGGCTCCACTCCCTTATTTCCCTTGCATTCCCTTCCCCCTCCCCTAGCCAGCCAGTCAGCCAGTCAAGGGCCTGAGAACAATGGAAAGAAGGAGACGCCTGTGTTCTATAAAACACAGACACAAACGCTGATGGGTTTAGTCGCAGCGCCCCTCATCGAAGCTCCATAAAATATTTGACATGACAATGGGGTGTCCATTTGTTCTAGAAGCTTGTCACGTTGGACCGTTGTATATCGGGTTCGAAAGGCGTTTGGTTTCCTTTTTACCATCTTGGTTATAACAACAGCGGACAAGTATCAATAATAGTAGTGGTAGTAGCAATGGCGGCAGCGGCGGCAGCAGTACTAACTTGAGAAAAGGAAAGGAAGAAGAAGGCCTCTTTTTTGCCTGTAAAAAAAAACAGGCACCTAGTAAGGCCGTCACTAATGGCACTACATGTTCCTGTTGTTGATTGCTTTTACTGGCCTCTCAACTTGATGCCTTTGGCCTTTTCTGGTCTGTGAGCTAGGCTGTCAGGGAGGGTATTTCTATTCTATTTGCAATTTTGTTTCTTTTTATCTATTTCTCTTGGGCAGCAAAAAATAAAGGATAGAAGGACTCTTTGGCACAGCAGAGCATAACACGCGAATGCTACTGTGCCTTTATTTGTCACATCCTGAAAGGAAACTGCTATTTCCCCCTCGTTTGCCGTGAAAATTTTGCATGTGCAGCTGGACTGGACTTGTGTTCTGCATCATCAGTCCAGCAGCCTAGAGAAGAAGGAAAGAGAGAAAAGAAAAGGCAAGGGCAAGCACAATCCTTTCCATCCATGGGGCTGGCACTAAAATTCCCAAGAAGGCAAGACTGCTTACATGCAAGAGAGAAAGAGGACAAGAGGGTGTTTGTCTTCGTTTCTGCTTCTGCCTCGTGAGCCTTCTTGCTTTTCTGTATTCGCACAGGTAGGTGGATGGTCCCAACTTACATCATAGCAGGTGGGCTGTCGTCCAGGAATACAGGGAAACAAAAACACCCTGACGCGTGCCTGCACCTGCATGTACTCCGTTTTCCTGCATGCCAGAAGAAGAAATCCCAAAAGCTTGCTTGTTGCATGTTTATTATGCCTGTAGCGAGCGCTTCCTCTTTATTGCATATGTGCATATACATGAATATTCATGGACATCCATGGACATGCGCCCTCCTCATCACGTCTTCTACTGCAAGCCGCTTCATTCCAAGCATGCTTGTAATCTGCAATCTAGTTTTTCTTTCCCACCAAGTTCGTTCTCACCGAGCACGCCTAGCCTTTGCAATGCAAAGCGTTTATATCAGAATTGGGAAAGAAAAATAAAGAAGCAAGTTTAATCTTCCGGTGCGCACTCCCGGTTCTCGGCCAGCCAATGACAGACACGGCATAGTTTGGTCAAGCCAAGACAGTCTAGCAAGCAAGCATGGGTGGTTAAGAGAAAGTAGAGTAAAGTGCGAGAAGAAAAGAAGAAAAGAAGAAAAGAAGAAAAGAAAAAAAAATGTTCCATGGACTAAGTTGGTGGTAGTTCTAGAGGGATTATTAGAGAGATGCAATGTGATGCTCTGTCCGTGTGAGATGAAGAGACCAAAATAAGATCAACTGCTCATTCTTTCTCTCTGTCCGTCTGCCTGTCCATCTGCCTTGCTCTCTTTTCTCCCTTGTAGATGATGTACACACAAACGTTAAAGAGCCCATTGTCTGACTTCTTCAACATCTCTACAGTGGAGCGAGGGGGGGCTTAAGGCGGGTGTCCATGAGCCATAAATAACACAAATCTGCAAGCCGTGGGGCCCCCCAAGAACCTGCTGGCCTTCGTCTTTCGTCATAGTTTCAGTGGATCGGTGGGGCCACCCTTCTGTAACATACGCCTAAACCCTCTCTGGACGACACCTGTCACACAGGGTGGATAACAGGCCCAGTAGAACAATGGGCTTAAAAGAGGGGGGGGAGGGGAGATCTGGCATGTGTACAACATCAAGATCTCATTAAGCTGTAGCCAACAACAAAAACAAGAGAAAGAAAAGAAAAAGGGAAAAAAAAACGTGGCCGACATAATGACAGAACAGTCGCTTCAAGCGGCGGTCGCGCGGGCTGCCCTGTGGTTCTTTGGAGTTTACTATATAGCGCACCATCTATTGCCCACGCTCATTCTACTTATAGCCTTCCTAAAGCAGGCCGCGGCGAACCAAGCCATCGAACTCCTGGGCTTCACGATTTTTTTTCCTCTGGTGACCCTAAAATATGTATCTATCGGGGCCGAAGCTACGCAACGAAAAACATTGATTCTGATGAACCCTAGAAGTCATGCTTTTTTTTCTGGTAGTTGGCCACAGAAGCAAATGGAAGAAGAAAGAATACGGACAGAAAGCCCGCGGTGTCCGGCGGGGACACGACATGTTTTGACCGACGTTTGTATTTTTTCTTGTTTCTTTCGATGCATTAGGGTTAGGCCAAGTTTTCATATTTGCCTGATAATGTGGTGCTACTGTTTTCAATCACTGTCTAACGAACAAATCACTATAATATTTCCAACGGATGGGCTGTCATCTATTAGCATAAAACAGATGAGCACAAACTAGTCTCTAGGACGTGTAGTCGATAGTGGATATCATGGGCCCCAGAAAAC
This sequence comes from Thielaviopsis populi, assembly GCA_017591655.1. NCBI lineage: Eukaryota > Fungi > Ascomycota > Sordariomycetes > Microascales > Ceratocystidaceae > Thielaviopsis > Thielaviopsis populi. The sequence continues at coordinate 5,658 of JADILG010000199.1, forward strand.
TTCCATCAAGCGAAGTCTAGACACCTGTTTTCTCATGTCTTTTTTTTCTTTTTTTTTTCGGCCTGCGCTGTCAAGATGAGACGAAAGGACTAGGGAGTGAGCCCACTTGGGCAGCATCAAGAGACGGGCCTTGTCCGACAAAGAGGGAGCGAGTGTATGCCCAAAAGCAGGTATGGGTATAGGGCTATAAGGCCAATCTGGACTTTTGAGAGAGGACTGCTGTGGGCTGCATCACGAATTGGCTGCTGGGCGAGTCTCGAGGCGGCGCGATGGCGACAGCACCAGGTGGCATTAGCCGCGAGGCTATCAACGAAAGCAAGTTCCAGCAGAGAAAAACAAAGCCGCGTTCGCTTTCGTCGTGCAAGGCCAAAACGGCGGTTCCCAATCAACACCAGCAAAACTTAGCCCTGACGTCGTAAGTGGACATCGCATCAGTCAGGAAGTCTGGAGGGACCTTCATTTGCCACCATGTCAAGTCCCCATTCTGTTTAGTCACCCCTCCCTCGCCTTTTTTTTGCCCCCCTTCTCTCTTTTTTTTTTTTTTTTTTTTTTTCCCCCTGTTTTTTTTTTTTTTTGGGTTTTGGGGGGGGGGGGAGAGAAGGCAGTAGACGGTGTGTGGGAGGCGGTGTCTTGAAGACAGTGTGTGATGCCTTGAAGACAGTGTGTGGTGCCCTGTAAAGTGTCCACTGTGCCTTGAAGACAGTGTGTGATGCCCTGTAAAGTGTCCACTGTGCCTTGAAGACAGTGTGTGGTGCCCTGTAAAGTGTCCACTGTGCCTTGAAGACAGTGTGTGGTGCCCTGTAAAGTGTCTACTGTGCCCTGTAAGCTCTGTCTGGTGCCCTGTGAACAGTGTCTGGTGCCCTGTAGACTCTGGCTAGTGCCCTGAAATCCCTCCTCCCGCCCTCCTTTTTCTCTCCCTTTTCCACTCATTTTTTTTTTCCCTTTTTTTCCTTCTCTTTCGCCTTCTTTCTTCTTCCTTCTCCCAAAAATCATCGCCACAATTTCTTCGCCAACATCCCCCCAAAATCGCCTGCGTCATCCGAATTTTGTGTGCGCCCGCGATTCATCGCCATCATCACGAGCTGTCTTGATTTCTTGATTATCGGCCAGCCAAAATCACGACAGTCCAGGAAAAAAAAATCGGCGGCCCATTGAGACGCTTCGCTTCCGCCTCAACCCACACGCATCGCCAGCCGCTGGTTGATTTTGAGGTTGCTGGGCTCTCTTCAGCCTCGCCCGCCATCCATCGACACGCCATCTGCCATCATCGCGGACCAGGCTTGACACTGTTGCCGCGGGCCACAGCGAGCGAGAGAACGGCGCCGACGCCGACGCCGACGCCGACGCCGAGGGCCATCGACCACAGCACGGCGTAGCCTGCAATCGGTTGAGCGAGTCCAAGATCAAGACCGCCACGGACTGAGAGTTGCTTCCGTGTTTACCGCCGTGAATATTGCTGCGTCTTGTTTTTTTTTTCTTTTTTTCTTCTTTTTTTTTTCTTCTTTTCTTTTCTTTTTTTCTCCCTCTTTTCCCTCTTGTTCTTTCGTATTTCTTTTTCCCCCGTGATACCTCGCCTTTCTAGCCTCGCCTGCCTGCATTCCATTCGCCTTCTCTCCAATTCCGCAATGCCTTCTTACCACACGCTTTCACCCAACGCCATCCACCTGCAATCCACCGACCACGACGGCGAGCCCTTTCATCTGCTCCATCACCACCACCACTTTGAATCCTGGGCCTGCCCCGATCCCAAGGCCACCGGCTCCAACTCAGGCCTAGATCTGCACACCGCCACCGCCACCAACACCAACACCAACACCAACACCAACACCACTACTACTGCCGCCGCCGCCCGTGCTGATCACCATCACTACGACTTCCCCGCCACAGAATACAACGACACCAGCCTGCACTCCGCCTCCACACCCACCCCCGTCGACGACCGCTTCGACCAGTCGTCGCTCATCAGCAGCTTCACCACCACCGACGCCGACCCCGACGCTGACCCCGAAGCCGACCCCGTCTCGCAGTCTGTGCACCACCCATCGCCTCAGAGCAGCATGGCCTCGTCCGCATCTGCCGGCCCTCACATGCCCGTGGCAAAGGAGCCCCTCACTGCTCCTCCCCCTCCACCCACCAGTGCGCCCCCGCCCGCGCCCCTGGCTGCCCCCACGGCACCGCCTCCGCCTCCGCCTCCGTCTGCGCCTGCGCCCGTCCCCCTCTCTTCCCGCATGGCCAGCCTCGATCTCAAATCCACATCCATCCGCGAGTCGCTGGAATCTCCGTTGCGGCCGGTCTCGGTGCCGCCCGTTGTTGCGCCGCCCGTGACTTGTTCAACAGCCCCGACCACTGGCATCACCACAACCAATACCACCAGCACCAGTCGCCAGTTGCCTGCACAGGACCCCTCCTCCTATAGTCCTGCCCCCGCTCCCTATAGTGCCACCTCTCCCTCTCCCTCTGCCTCCGCCTCCGCCTCCGCTTCTGCATCCCGCCTCCCCTCCTACCCTCTCCGCCCAGATCAGCCCACCTCGGCCCCCCCGCCCCCGCCACCTTCCTCCGGCCTTAAACACCGCCACACCCTCGAGGTGCCTAAGCCTCAGTCCAACCGCACCTCGAGAGACAGCTCCGACACCGCTGCCTATGCCTCGGGCCGCTTCTCGCCCAACCCCGCTCCCGTCCCGCCGCCGCCGCCCTCCTCGGCCACCGGCCGCCGCCCCTCGCTCAGCATTGGCCGCAGAAATACCCGATCCATGCAGTCCGACGCGCCCCGCGACGAGATCCCCGTCGATGACGACGCCCGCCGCTGGGCCGAGGCCGTGCGCCAGAAGCGCGCCAGCAAGCGCCGCCGCAAGGAGGAAGAGGACGACGACCGCGTGCTCGTCGGCACAAAGGTCGACGAGAAGCACGCCAACTGGGTCATGGCCTACAACATGCTCACCGGCATCCGCGTGTCCGTGTCGCGCACCAACGCCAAGCTCGACCGGCCGCTGACCAGCGCCGACTTTGACTCGAAGCAAAAGTCCACCTTTGACATTGCCGGAAACGAGCTGGTGCCCTCGGCCAAGTACGACTTTAAGTTCAAGGATTACGCGCCGTGGGTGTTCCGCGACCTGCGCAAGCTGTTCCGCCTCGACCCCGCCGACTACCTCATGTCGCTGACGGGCAAGTACATTCTGTCCGAGATGGGCTCGCCCGGCAAGAGCGGCAGCTTCTTCTACTACTCGCGCGACTACCGCTACATCATCAAGACCATCCACCACGGCGAGCACAAGTTCCTGCGCCACATCCTCAAGGACTACTACCAGCACGTCAAGGAGAACCCCAACACCCTGCTCTCGCAGTTCTATGGCCTGCACCGCGTCAAGACGCCCTTTGGCAAGAAGATCCACTTTGTCGTCATGAACAACATCTTCCCGCCGCACCGCGACATCCACCAGACCTTTGACCTCAAGGGCTCCACCATTGGCCGCGACTACAACGAGGACGACATCAAGTCCAACCCGCGCGCCACCCTCAAGGACCTCAACTGGATGCGCCGCAAGCGCCACCTCGAGCTGGGCATCCAGAAGAAGCAGCTGTTCATGGACCAGCTGCAGCGCGACGTCAAACTGCTGCAACGGCTGCATATTATGGACTATTCGCTGCTTGTCGGCATCCACGACCTGTCCAAGGGCAACGACGAGAACCTGCGCGACAAGACCCTGCAGGTCTTTAACCCCGGCGGCGAGCACAGCCCGGCTGCCCACGCCTATAACGACGACGGCGGAGCCGGAGGGGCAGCCGGCGCTGGACCTGCAGCCGCCGACGGCATCACCATAACCACCACCAACACCGACGCCAACGCCAACGCCGCCGCCGCCAACTGCACGCCTGGCGGCCCCGGCAACCCTTCGGTCCTCTTGCGCACGCCGTCCAAGCTGGAAAACGCCCGCAAGGCCCGCGAGCTGCGCGAGATGATTCGCCAGGAGCGCCCGATTCCCATGGCCCAGGCCGCCAGCCGCATGCCCGAGGAGCTGGACGGCAGCCACCGTCAGCACTTTTTGTTCAACCAGGACGACGGCGGCTTCCAGGCCACGCACGAGGACAACCAGCCGGCCAACGAGATTTACTACCTCGGCGTCATTGACTGTCTCACTAAGGTACGTTGCGAGTTTGGGGGGGGGGAGAGGGGCAGGGGGAGTCCACGTTGGCCCCCTTCCCTCCTCCTCCTCCTCATCCCCCCCTCCCTTGATTTATTTCCCCCCTCATCTCTCCCTCCACCACCCGCACATTTTCTCATTCATGCTAACCTTTGTCTGCCTTCCCCGCTACAGTTTGGGTTTATCAAGAAAATGGAGCACTTTTGGAAGAGTCTCAACAACGACCGCACCAAAATCTCGGCCATCCCGCCCGAGGAGTATGGTGAGCGCTTCTTTGACTTCATCGAAAACGTGACCATGTCGCCCGAAGAGGCCCAGCGCGAGGAACTGCGCCTGCAGCAGGAGGCCGAGGCCGCCGCCCTGGCCCGCGCCAACGAGCGCTCGTCGACGTGGGGCTCGCGCAGCCGCGTGTCAGCCGGCGCACCGCCCATGCCCACGCAGGCCCCGCCGCCGCCGCCGCCACCGTTGCCACCGACGGCGGCTCCCGCGCGCATCAACGAGGACACGGCGTTGCCCGTGGTGCACGAGTCAGGCGAGTCATCACCAGCGCGCAGTGTCAGCCGTGCGAGCCAGCAGCAGCCGATAATAGCGCAGCAGCCGGCGACAATACCGGCTCAACAGCAGCCGCATCCGCAGCTGCAACAGCAACAGCAACCGCAACAACGACAGTCCCAACCGCAGTATCGACCCCGCACCCCCACCACCGACTTCATGCCTGGCGCCCCGCCGCCTACACCGCCCAAGAGCGACCACCACCTCAACTTCAAGCCCGACAGCGCCGACAGCGGCTACTACACGGCCGGCGGCGCAGGCCACAGCCACAGCCATAGCCACAGCCGCGGCCAGGCGTCGATGGACAAGGAGTTGCCATCTCTGCCGGCCGGCGAGCCGGTGGTGCGGCCGGTGTATGTGTAAGCAGGGGACTGGAGAGTGTCCATGTCCATGTCCGTGCTACGTGTCTGTGTGTCGAGCTTTGTTTTGTTTTGTTTTTCTTTTTTTCTTTCTTTCCACTCCTGGTATTCTTCCGGTCTGTCTCTGTGTGGCCCATCAAGCGTCGCGTTCTCTCTCTCTTTTTCCTTGAGTCTTTTCTCTCCATTTCCTGTATGCTTTTTATTTCTTTTTCCCTTTGTCTCGTCTTTTGCGCTGCCGGCTCTGCCTGCCATCTCGACCTCCGTATATGCATAGCATAGCATAGCATAGCATAGCCCTTTGCTCTTTGCTCCGATTTCCCGTGTCTTGCGTGCCTGCTCGCGCCTCTTGTCCTTCACTTCCAACGGGCTCTGATCTGTTGCGGTGCTTGGGCTCTGCCGCGGCGCTTGTTGCGGCGGAGGCCGTGGCTGGGCCGGACACTGGCTTTATTGTCAGTCTCTCTCTCTCTCTGTCTCTATTTTATTTGTATTTCCTTTGTCTCTCTGTCTTTGTGTCTCTGGTTCTGTCCCAGTCTCTCAGTCCCTCCACGTCTTTCTGATGCTTCCCCGTCTTCTCTAATCTTGGTGTCGATTTCGATTTGCGTCCTGCTTTTTCTTCTCCTGCTGCTGCTGCTGCTGCATTATAGATTGGCCGTTTTTTTTTCTCTTTTCCTTTCTTCTCTGTCTTTGTTTTGCGGCCTAGACACACATACACACACTCAAAACAATGGTCTGTACGAGCACTGCGCCGTCTCGCACCGTGTCAACGGCCCAGCCCCCCCTCCCCCAGGCTCCGGCGCGGAACAATGGACCTGGCGCGGCCCCGGGCTCTCGCTGTCTCTCTATTCCCCCCCGAGTCTTGTGTGTGTTTTTTTTGCTTTTTTTTGTTTGATTTGCTTATTTCTTTGTTGTATCTTTTGAATACATTTACCTCGTCTTTTTTTTTGTCTGTCGTGCTTGTCCTGCTGTGTGTTGAGTGCCCTGGTGGGGGGTCACGTGGTTGGGAGTGTGGAGGGGTGTTGTGAAGACTGAAGATGTGAGTTGGTTGTATTGGTTGGTTGTATTCTGTAATGAACAAGTAAAAGTACAATTGTGAGCTGTGCGTGCATGAGTACACGGCCGGTCCCCTGGGTGTCTCAGCAGTCCCGCCTCCCCTTCCCCGGCGTCCCCGGCGTCCCTGGCCCCTAATTCACCGGCCGCACACTAATCTCAATCGGCTCGGCGCCCTCCTTCTGCAGCTTCTCGATGCGCCTGCGCTTGGCATCGTCGGCCACGCGCCAGTCCTTGAAGTACTTGACCCACTGGCGCGCGCAGTCGCGCTCAAACGCCGCCGTCTGTGGCCCGCACGCGCGCGCCGCCGTCGCGCTCTCGGCGTGCGCGTCCACGATGCCCTGTGCGTCCAGGCAGGCAAAGTACGCGTCGCGCGCTGCCCAGCATGCGAGCCGCTCGCGCCGTGTCGGTACTGCTGTGCCGGCGCGCACGGCTTCGCGGCGGGATTCGTCGGGCGAGGTGAAGAGGCCCATGGTGTGTGTGTGTGTGTGTGTAGGAGTAGAGTCTGCCTCAGAGACTGTGTGGCGGTGTGTATATAGCTTGTAGCCTGTAGCCTGTGGTGTCGGCAGCACTCAATGTCTGTAGCTCGTTGGCGTGCCGCGGCTTTCGTCTCGTAGCAGTCGTCAACAAAGCAAAGAACCAGCGGTCAGTCGCACCAGAAGAAACAAAAGAAAAAAAAAAGACAGTCAAGCAGTGGTCGAGGCGAGGCGAGGCTAGTCGAGTTGAGTGGAATAGATGGCGTGGGATGTCCTGGCTGGCTTGACTTTAGCTGAGCTGAGCTGGGCTGAGCTGGCGGCAAAGTGAGAAAAGAAAAAGTGACGTCGCAAAGGCGGTCAGACGCGGCAGAAACAGCAGAACGCAGGTGGGGGGGGAGTAGCAAGGCACAAGCCGACCTCACCGAGTTCACCTTCTCACCTTGCCGCGCCTGCACGTGCTCACCGAGTGCATCGCGTCCACCGAATCCACACCGCTCACCGCGTGACTTCTTATCTTATCGGGCAGGGCCACGGCAGGGGAGAAGCTAGCGGCACCCACTGGTCTGTAGGCATTGTTGTTATTTTGGGGCAACTACCTTGACTGTGAGACGCCAGGAAACCGAGACAACGGAAGGCACGACGAGGCTGAGAAACTTGCTTTTTCTGTCTTTTCTTTTTTTTTTTGTATTTTTTTTCTTTTCCTTCTTTTTTCTTTATTTACTTTATTCTGCCAATTTTCTCATTGGCCAGCCTTTCCTCCGCCTTGCTGTCTTTCTCTCTCTCATCGCCTTCCACAAAAGCAACCGTCCGCCTCTTCAACCCCCTTCGTCGCCCAACGCCCGTCTCAACCCCATCGTCACTCGCGCCCGCGTCTGTCCCCCCCCGACCGCCGTTGTCACCCCCGCGCCCTCCCTCCTTCCCGTCCCGTCCCGTCTCGCGCCGCTTCTCTACAACACCCCCGCCCCCCCAACCCCCACAGCTATGGCGCGGCGCCGCGCCCGCCGGCCCGGCGCCATCTCCGAGCTGCCGCCGCTGCGCATCCTGGCCCAGCTGCTGCTACTGCAGGCGCTGTACTACGCCGTGGCGCTGGTGCTGACCGTGTTCAGCAGCCTGGTGGCCGGCCAGCCGTGGAAGCCGGCGCTGATGTTTGGATGGGCCGATGTGCGTGGCGATGTGACCAGCGGCTGGTTGCTAGCCCTGCTGATGGTGCTGAATGGCGGCGTGGTCATGTAAGTTCTTTTTTTTTTGTTCTTTTCTTTTCGTGGTCCCCAGCTGCATGGTCTCTCCGGCCCGGCCCTTGTGCCTTCCGACCCCGCCCTGCTAACCCCGCCCCCACAGCGGCTCCGCCATCGTCGTCCTCGTCGGCCGCTCCAAGCTCGTCCCCGACTTCGCCCTCAGCACCCAGGGCCTGCACCTGGCCGTCGTCTACCTCTACGCTGGCAGCCTGCCGCGCAACACCATGTGGTGGCTCGCCTCTGCAAGCAGCGCCGCCGTGGCCTCGTTCTTGGGCATCCTCGGCTCGCGCTCGCGCGAGCTGCAGCCTATTTCCTTTGGCGGCCGCTCGTGCAACGGCAACGTGCCCGATCCCGACCCCGATACCGATGCTGATGCTGATGCTGATGCTGATCGCCCCGCGCCGCACGATGAGGAGGCTCGCTTGGGCTTGGGCCGCGCCGACCGGTCCCGCGGTAGGGGGAGAGACGGCGCCGGCGACTATGAGATGGTGCCCATGGCGCAAGCATAGCCGCCGCCGAATAGCTTCGTTTGCCGACTTGTTGTGTGCTGTATATATACCGCTGTTTTCCCTTCTTCCTCTGTGCATGCCCCGTAGTCCGTCCTTGTGCGCTGTGCATGTCGTGCGTAATTCTTCATTGGCAGCGTCAAGCCGCGCTCTGTACTATGTATATCTACCTACCCAAGCCGGCCCTACCCAAGCCGTCCCCGGCCCGGCCCGTCGTCCTACGCGCCTGCAACCACGGCTAGATTATCATACACCACACGCATCACCTCGGCAAACGCCGACCTCTTGCGCCTGCCCGCGCCGCCAGCCGTGCCCAAGTCCACGCCGACGCGCTCGACTTCGATCCGGCCCGCGTCCGTCTTGCGCACCGCCACCGACCCGTCAACCACCAGGATGCCCTCGCCGCGGAACTCCGCCGAGTGGCCGGCCATCTGCATGACATGCCGCACCTCGGCCAGCCGCAGGTCGCCCACGTGCAGCGGCTGCGTCATGGCGCGCGCTGCCGACGCCGACGCCGCGCCGTGCACGAGGTCCAGCGTGGGCATCACCTTGGGCGGCGCCGCCGGGGCCGACGTCGCGCTACCGGCCATCTCCGTGTCTTCGTCGCTGCCGTCGGCGGCCTTTTTGGGCGCCGGTGCCGTGCTGTCGAGTGCCAGGCCGAGCAGCTGGCCGTTGATGGTGGCCACGCTGAGGCCCTTGACTGTCTGCCATTTGATGCGGCGCACGAGCGCGTCGTCCAGCCTGAGCGACCAGGCGTTGGTGTCAACGCTGGCATCGACCACGGCGCCGACGGCCGGCGTGAGGATGACCGCGCTGCGCGCTGCGGCGTTGTTGTTGTCCGGGTTGGCGCCGGCAAGTAGGCGCCGGCAGTCGCTGGCCAGCGCATTGGTCTCGTCGGCCGAGCCGCCGACCAAGATCAGCTTGCGCGGCCGGATCAGCGGGATCAGCATGTTCAGACTGCGCTTGTCGTGCATGCCCTCCATGTCGACGTAGGCGATGCGCAGATTGACCACAATCGACACCGTTTCAACCACCAGCCGCGCGGGCTCCGAGGCCGGCGCCGGGTCGGGCATGTCCTCGACGGCGTCCAGCTCGTCGGCAGGCCCAGAGCTGGCGCCATCGCCCGACGGACTGACGGACCGTTGTGCGCGCTTGTTGTTGGAGTAGCTATTGACAGCGTTCTGGTCTGACCACTTGCGCTTCCTGCCCAGCTTGCTGTCGTCGTCGCTGTCGGCGCCCGTGCCGCCGCCCGCGAGAAGCGGCCCCGTGGCTTCGGCATCGCTGCGTTCCTCGGCGCGCAGGTAGGCTTCGGGCCGGATGACGTCGCCGTAGTCGTCGGTACGCTTGCGACGCACGGGGATGGGGAAGAATCGGTCACGGCCCTTGCGGCCGTCGACCTCGTAGTCGTAGGTGCCCTTTTTCTTGACCAGTATATTAACGCCCAGCTCCTCGTCCGTCAAGGCCGCATTGCGCCGGTTCGCCTGGTTTATGGCGGCCGAGATGTTGAGCGATTTGCCCTGTTGCTCCGAGTCCGAGTCGTCATCTGAGTCGGACGAGTCGGATTCCTCGTCGTCCACGGCGTCGGCCGCAGCCTCCAGCGCCGCGCCGCCAGCCGCCTCCACCTGCGACTGCAGACTGCGCTTGGCCAACCACTGTTGGTAGAGCTCGAGATCGGCGTCCTCCAGCTTCTGCCGGCTCGTTTGCGTCAGGGCCAGTTGCCGGCCGCTGCCGTAGACAATCTCGACGCCGTCCGGGCCGCCGACCGTGTCCACCCTCGCGTCGGCGCCGCGGTCCTTCCACCAGCCAAACAGCGTATTTGACACGGCATTGGCGCAGTCGGCCGATGTCGGCTGTCCAGTCAGGATAATGGCGTTGCGCGGGTCTTGGGCCAGGCCGCGCAGGATGTCGCGTGAGAAGCCCCATTCCAGCGTAGAGTCGGTGGCTAGAATGACGCGGCCCTTGGAGCGCAGGGCATCGCCGGCGCGCATCATGTCCAGCAGCTTGTCGATCTGGGCCTTGCGCTCCAGCACGCGGATGTACTTGAAGTGGAACGGACCCGTGCTCTTGGCGCGGCCCTCGTTGGCGCCGTCGTCGCGGTCGCGGTCCCGGTCCCGGTCGCGCATGCGATCGCGGTCGCCCTGGTTCGCCTGGTTGCGGTCGTTGATGGCCTCGAACTCGCGGTTGATGTTGTCGTCCATCCACTCCAGCATCGTGCCGGCGTAGCGCAGCGTGCTGCTCATGCTCTTGCCAGCCAGGAAGATCTGGATGCCCTCCAGCATGGGGTCGTTGGCCGTGCGCCAGGCATGCTCCAGCAGATAGGCGATTTCCAACACACGGGCGCTAGAGTCGACGGGGATCAGAACGGTGCCGCCGCCGAGCGCCACCGACTTGACCGTCTCCAGCAGCTGCTCGTCGCGCTTGCTGCGGCCGCCGCTGAGTGCCGGCTTGGTGGCGCCGCGGCTGCTGCAGATCAGAGCTGTCGGCTGGCGCAGGTGCTCAATGACTTCGGCACCGCCACTGCCGGCACCCCCGAGCCAGGCCGCGCCGGCAAACACATTTTCACGCGCCTGGTTCCAGTCAACGGCGTACACAATAGACTCCATGCCGTGCTGGATGTGCCAGATGGTGCCGCCCAGCGTGCGGCCCGAGTTGTATGCCGTGATGGTCAGGCCGTTGAGCGGCGGCGTGCCGGGTGTTTGGATGGGCTGGTGCGGCTGCGAGTATTTGAGCGGTTGAATGAGCGAAAAGTATTTCGCAATTTCCTCGGCCGTCGGCGGCTGCAGGAGGAGGTTGTCGAGGGAGCGGGCGTCGGGGGCGGGGTCGGAGCCGGAGCCGGCGGTATTAGATGAGGCGGTGTCGGCAAACGAGGACGCGGGGATCACCGTAGCGGCCAGAGGCGCAGATTCGTACAGGTCGTGCATCAAGGTGCGCCCGAGGTCGATGACGGGGCGCGTGGCGTAGACGGGGATCTGCGTGAAGCGCGGGAAGTTTTTGCAGCAGTGGGCATAGGCGGCGAGATGGCCGACAGTGGCGTGTGTGAGGAGGATGAGCGAGATGGACTGGCTGGCAACTTGGCTGCAAGAAGAGGCGAGTCAGTATGGTGCAGGTGACGTGCCCGTGTGTGTGTGTGTGTGTGTGTGTGCCCCGGGCCGCCGGGCCGCCGGGCCGGGCGACCGTTTGTCCGGCTCACGTACCGTTCTAGCTCGGCGAGCTTGTCAACATCAAACGACGCGTCCCAGCCCAGGCCAACCAGCAGCTTGACGCCGCCATCGAGCTCGAGCAGCGACTGCGTGGCCGGCGACTCGGAAAAGGCGCCTTGAAGCGGGCTAAACGTGAACATGGTGCTGGCGTTGCTCGCAGCGCATGGGCGCTTTGCCGCGGGAGAAGCCGAAAGTCGGAGAAATCGAGTTGTAGAGCTGGAGAGCAAAAATAGCAGCCAAAGGAGTGCCGACGACGGCAAAATTCAACGGGAATTCGGTTGTTGTGCGTGGTGGTGACGCAAGGCTGACGTTTGTGTTGTCAGAAAGTTCGCGATGCTTTGGCGGCGGCCTGTTTTTTTGGTGGTTTAGCAGGGCGAGGCTGAGGATTTATCGGTAGAATGTCGGGAGATCTGGCGGCGGGCTCTTGCCGCCAGATTGTCGGGTATGGTTCATGGGAGTGGGGTCGGCACATTCGGCTAATCCTCGGCGGTTTTCCAGTCGCAGTCCCTAAGGCGGCTAATCAGCGGCATCCCCACCTCTTACTATCCCCGCTTAACCGTTGCCGTGCAGTCCCTTCTAGCTGCCCCTTAGCCTCCAAAGTTGCCAGATCACAAGCTCAGCACTGGCCCTCTTGTTGTTCCTCTCTCGCCTCGACCTTCTTTTCCTCCTGCTGATGCCCTTTTGCTGCGCTGTGATTGTTTCCCAGAAGAGTCTTTTCTCTTCGTTCCAGTTGCAGTGCTTTGCTTCTCTTTCTGTCTCGATTTTGTGCTTGCTTTGTTTTCGGGGTCCAAGTCCTCCGTACTCCGTCCTCCGTCCCCGCTCCGTGCCGTGCCGTGCCGTGTCGTGTCGCCTCTACTTCGCCCATCCTCTGTCTTCTCTTCCCCCAGCCTCTCCAGTCCTCGTGCTCCCCGTATACTCGCACCTAATATCGTCCCTTCACAATGGCCGACTACGGCATGTTCCACGCCCTTGGCCAGGGCGAGCAGCTCGACCCCAACGACCCCTCCCGCACCTCGCAGCCCGTGCCCGCGCCGTTCCAGCCGCCCGTGGCCCCGAATCCCTACGAGCAGTTCCAACAACAAGCGCCGCAGCAGCAATATAATCCGCAGCAGCAGCCGCAGCAGATGCAGCAGCAATATCAACCGCAGCTCCACCATCCCCCTCCCCCCCGCTCCCACTACGGTGGCCATTCGCCCGCTCCCACATTACCATACGGCGTGCCGCCTCCCTCTCAGCCCCACCAGTCATTTGGCCAGGCCCCTCTTCAACCCGATGACCTTGCCTCGCAAATGGCCGGCATGAGCCTCGGACCCGGAGCTGTGCCTGGAGCTGTGCCCGGAGCCGCGCCCCCGCCCGCGTCTGGAGCTGGCTCCGATGCCCTGGGTGCTGCCGCTGCCCGCCGCAAGAAAAAGGATCGCCACGCCTACCACACCGTCGAAGCCCCAGTCGGCACGTCGGCTGGCTTTGGCGCTGCCCCTGGCCTAAGCGCCGGTGCGCCTGCCGACAACTTCATCGGCGGTGGTGTGTCTCCGGCTGCTGATGCCTCCAGCCAGTTCATCCCCGCCGCCACCGCCGCCACCGCCTCGCCATTTGGCAGCTCGGTCCCGGCTCCCGCCGCCCCGGCCTTTGGTGGCACCCCGTCTTCTGCACCGGCCGTGGTGCCCGCTCTCGGCCCGTCCACCATCTCGGCCGACGACACCCCCGGCGTGCCCACGTCCCGCGACTCGCTGCAGCCATTCTACTTGCAAAACGTCTACCCCACCTTTGAGCGCCACGTCCCGCCGCCGGCCACCACGTCCTTTGTGGCCTTTGACCAGGGCAATGCCTCGCCCAAGCACTCGCGCCTCACCATGAACAGCATCCCCATATCCGCCGACAAGCTGGCCACCACCGGCATCCCGCTGGGCCTCATCCTGCAGCCGCTGGCGGCCCAGCAGCCCGGCGAGCTGGACATTCCCGTGCTGGACTTTGGCTCCAGCGGCCCGCCCCGCTGCCACCGCTGCAGAGCCTACATCAACCCGTTCATGATGTTCCGGTCCGGCGGCAACAAGTTTGTGTGCAACCTGTGCACCTACCCCAACGACACGCCGCCCGAGTACTTTTGCGCCACGTCGCCGGCCGGCGTGCGCGTCGACCGCGACTCCCGCCCCGAGCTGACGCGCGGCACCGTCGAGTTTGTCGTGCCCAAGGAATACTGGACCAAGGAGCCCGTGGGCCTGCGATGGCTCTTTGTCATTGACGTGACCCAGGACGCCGTCAACAAGGGCGTGCTGGAAACCTTTTGCGACGGCATCCTGGCCGCCCTGTACTCGGCCGACGCCGATGCTGGCGGCCAGCCTTCCGGTGAGGCCGGCGACAGCGACAAGCCGCCGAGAAGCGTGCCCGAGGGCGTCAAGGTTGGCTTCATGACGTTCGACCGCGACATTCACTTTTACAACTGCAGCGTGAGTCTTTACTGGCGCCCCTTTGTTGGCTTTTCTTTTGCATTTCTGAGCTCCTGGTCTAACCCTAATTTCAGCCGTCCCTTGAGCAAGCACAAATGCTCATCATGCCTGATCTTAACGACCCCTTTGTGCCGCTGGGAAGCGGTCTCTTTGTTGATCCTTATGAATCGCGGTGAGTTGTTGTTTCGGCCGTCCCTCCAGCTGTCCCTCCGGCTGTCCCGCTAACTTTCTTCTCCCCCCCCCCCCCCGCACACAGCTCCCTCATCACCCAGCTGCTCACCAGACTGCCCGAAATGTTCTCAAGTATCAAAAACCCCGAGCCGGCCATGCTGGCTGCCCTCAACGCCGCCGTTGCCGCTCTTGAGCCCACCGGCGGCAAGATGATCACGTCTCTGTCATGTCTCCCCACCTGGGGTCCCGGCAACCTGTTTATGCGCGACGACGGCAAGACCGTGGGCGGCGAGCCCGACAAGAGACTGTTGACCACAGAGCACCCGCTGTGGAAAAAGGTAGTCGAACGCATGGTGCCCGCCGGCATTGGTGCCGACTTCTTCCTCGTGTCCCCCAACGGCGGCTACCTCGACATTGGCACCGTCGGCCACATCCCGGCCCTGACCGGCGGCGAGACCTTTTACTACCCCAACTTTGTCGCACCCCGCGACGGCAAAAAGATGGCGCTCGAGATCAAGCACGCCGTGACGCGCGAAACCGGCTACCAGGCCCTCATGAAGGTCCGCTGCTCCAACGGCCTGCAGGTGTCATCGTACCACGGCAACTTCATCCACCACACGTTTGGCGCCGATCTCGAGATTGGCGTGCTCGATGCCGACAAGGCCTTTGGCGTCAGCTTCACCTACGACGGCAAGCTGGACCCCAAGCTTGATGCCCACTTCCAGATGGCCCTGCTCTACACCACGGCCTCTGGCCAGCGCCGCGTGCGCTGCTGCAACATTATTGCCAGCGTCAGCGACAATCCGCGCGACGCCATGAAGTTCATTGACCAGGACGCCGTGTATGCCCTGCTGGCCAAGGAGGCCGCAACCAAGCTGGCCACCACGGGCGCCACGCTCAAGGACGCCCGCAACTTTATGACGGAGCGCACCATTGACGTCATGGCCTGCTACCGCAAGAACTTTTTGGCCCCGTCACACCCGCCCAGCCAGCTGGTGATGCCCGACAGGCTCAAAGAGTTCCCCATGTACATGCTCGGCCTCAACAAGACGCGCGCCTTCAAGGCCGGCACCGAGACGTCGGACCGCCGCGTCAACGAGCTGCGGCTGATCCGCTCCATGGGCGTGCGCGAGATGAGCCTGTACCTGTACCCGCGCATCCTCGCGCTGCACAACCTGCAGCCCGAAGAGGGCTTCCCCGATGCCGAGACGGGCCACCTCAAGATGCCGCCGGCCATGCGCGCGTCGTTCTCGCGCGTCGAGGCCGGCGGCGTGTACCTTGTCGACAACGGCCAGGTGTGCATCCTGTGGCTGCACGCGCAGACGTCGCCCAATCTGATTGCCGACCTGCTGGGCGACCAGTACACGTCGCTCAAGGAAATCGACCCGTACATGTCAGAGCTGCCCGTGCTGCAGACGCACCTCAACGCCCAGGCGCGCAACATTATCGAGTTCCTGCGCCTGCTGCGCGGCTCCAAGGGCCTGACCATCCAGATTGCGCGCCAGGGCCTGGACGGCGCCGAGTACGAGTTTGCGCGCATGTTGGTCGAGGACCGCAACAACGAGGCGCAGAGCTATGTCGACTGGCTGGTGCACATCCACAAGTCGGTGCAACACGAGGTACGATGCAACATGGCCAGCCGAAGGCGGCTTGTGCCTACATCTAGTGACATATATATCCATGGACTAACACCACATTTGTCGGCAGCTGAACGGAAACCGCAAGAGAGAAGATACATCAGAATCGACGTTTGCCGGCCTGAGGCCGCCGTACTGGAGTTGAAGGAGAGAGGCAGGCGGCGGGGGATCAGGCTAGATGAAAATACCCACAAATGCGAAGAAAAGCTGTTACAAGAGGCGTGCATAGGAAACAGTAGCGAAGCGAGTAGCAGTAGCAGTAGCAGAGGCCGCCCAAGAAGCTCTCGCGTTACATAGATGATGTGTTGTTCCTTGTTGTCGTTTGTGTAACACGACATGACAGGGGTGGTTGCGCGGTGATTCTGAACAGGGAAAGAAGGCGAGTCATGCATAAGAAAAACAGGCAGTTGCCCCCATTGGATTTGTGGTATGTAACCCTAACAAAACAAGAAGCAACCCTCAAGTCCATTCCCAACCCTTTGTTTTTATTTGTATTTATTTTTATTTTTATTTCTTTCCTTTTTCCTTTTTCCTGTTCAAGACGTCAACATTGCCAGCCCATAGCGGGGATCCCGAGTGCCCAACACCCGCTCAATCTCGGCGGGCTGGAAGGCGCCTTGGAAGATCTCGTAGTCGGTCATGCGCTGCTGGCGGGGCAGGTAGCCCGGGCCGGCGCCGTCCAGGTAGGCGTAGTGCGCGTAGTCGGGATAGTTTGCGCGCGATGCGGCGGCGCTGGCCCTGGCGCTGGTGCTGATGCTGGTGCTGGTGCTGGTGCTGCCCGCATGGCTGTGGCTGTGGCCGTGGCCGTGGCTTCCCTTGCGGCGCGAGCCCTTACTGGCCTCCTTGTAGGCGGCGCGCGCGGCGGCGTCGTAGATCAGGTCCTCGGTGCACATGCGCGGGTCGGGAAAGGCAAAGACGACGCGCTCAAAGTGGCCGCGGATCTCGGGGTCGTAGAGGAACAGCTCGCGCCACATGTCGGCCATGACGCGCGGCGGGTTGCGGGCGGCGCGGCCCAGGCCAAAGTCGCCGATGACGACGCTGGAGAAGCCGTGGCTCAGCACGGCCTTGAGGGCGGCCTTCATGGCCAGGCGGCTCTGGGCGCGCTCCTCGGCGAAGCTGTAGCGGATGGGGCCGCCGCAGCCGGGGCCGCCGGGGGCGGCGGCGGCGGGGTCGGTGGCGTTGAGCTTGGGCAGGCGCACGGGGGCGACGCTGACGACGGGCACGGCGAACCAGTCGGACGGCGGCAGCAGGGCGTAGCGGTCGGCGGGGCTGCGGAAGACGACGACGTTGGGCGAGTAGACGGCGCCGTCGCCGGGCAGCGGGTAGAAGCGGATGGCGGAGGCCAGCGACGCGGACAGCGACGAGCGGCGGCACAGCTCCTCCTCGCTGCCGGGCACGCCCGTCTCCCAGTCGCCGCCGGGCCGCTTGGGGTGGGCGCCGCACAGGTACGGCACGTGCTGGCGCAGGGCTTGGCGGTGGTGGGCGGCGCTGGTCACGGGGTCGTTGGCCTCGACGACGAACTCGGGCGGGTGCGGGTTGGCTGAGATGAAGCGGCCGTCGTGCGGGTGGTCGCGCGCGCGGTACGTGATGCTGTGCTGTGGCCAGATGTGGGCGTATTCCTCGCTGATGATGGGGAGGTATTTGCGTTTGGTCTGGCTGGCGATGTCGTTGGGACGGGGGGGGTGGTCCATTGTGAGGGGGGGTAGGTAGTATAGGGGCCAAAATCTAGGGAGAGAAGGGGGAGGAGAGAGAGAGAGAGAAAGACAGAGAGTGTGTGTGTGAGAGAGTGTGAGAGGCAGAGGGGGAAAAAAGACGGGCGAGTGGGGTCTGCAGTGGTCTAGCAAGCCAGCCAGCCCGTCTTCCTCACCACGACCGACGACGACCATGGCGGGGGTTTTATAGTAGACGGGGCACGCGGGGACGGCAACAGCAGCAGCAGCAGTAGAAGCAGCAGCAGCTGGCTTCGCCCCATCGACACCTGCGCATGCATCTACGCCCACGCCCACGCCCACGCCTGCATCTGCATCTGCATCTGCATCTGCACCTACATCTGCCTCCTCCTCTCTCCTCCAGCCTGGCGCTGCCCCTCCTCCTGGGCCTGCTGGCTGAATCACAGCTGAAGCTCAAGCGGCAGCGGCGTCTCACCAACGACACGGTCCCCTGCATGGCCGGGTCTTTGGGCTGTCTCCGTGTTGCTGGTGCAGCGCGGGGCAGCGGCAGCGGCAGCCACGCCAGGCAGGGGCCACGCCAGAGCCAGAGCAGGACAATAATACAGCAGCCCATGATTTCAGCAGCTGCCATTAACCGTTGGCCGTGCCGCCGCCCTGCTGCGTCGTGCCTGCGTCCCTCCCCCCCCCCCCCCCCCCCCCCCGCCCCCCCCCCCCGGGGGGGGGGGGGGGGGGGGGGGGGGGGGGGAAGGGGGGGGGCGGGCATACACTCC